>VZQC01003447.1:1386586-1473909 GCA_009823505.1 Rhizomys pruinosus | reverse complement strand
TTTTTTGGTCTTTTTGAGACAGGGTCTCCCTATAGCCCCAGCTGTCCTGGAACTCACTCTGTAGTCCAGGCTGGCCTTGAACTCACAAAGATCCGCCTGTCTCTGCCTCCCAAGTGCTAGGATTAAAGGCGTGCACCACCATGCCCGGCTGAGACACTGCTTTTTAACTTTCCAATATGGACTGAAGTTTCATGTTTCTCCAAGAATCCTCCAAACCTTCAGTGCCAGATGGGGACTGCTGAGACATCCAGCCTGTAGACTGAGCAGCTGCTGGAGTTTCAGCCTCTTCAAAGTATAGACTGCCATTGTTGGACTCCACAGGCTGTATCAAGGAGGCCAGTACAGGAAGATCAAGACAGGATCTGGTGCTTACTGGACCTCATTTGGTGACCATGAAAAGGGAAGACCCCAGGGTGGAGCACAAGTGCAGGACTGATGGTTGTTTGGGCTTGCCAAGAAGGAGCCTTCAAACAATTCCTTAATGAATACACGACATATTTCAGCTTAATAAATAAAATAAAATAAAATAAAATAATTTAAAATAATAAATAATAGCTGAAGATGCTAAAACTAATACAACATAATCTTGATATATGTGTGGCATACATATATGGAGTGATGCACATTGGAAGGAACAACAAGAAGACTAGGCCAAGAATTGACTGAAACTGTAAACTTCTGCTTGAAACAGGTTTATTCAAAGGGATTTTGTTCTTTGTGGCTACTGTGAATTGATTATTGGATTCAGTTTGAGAGTATTTTACTGGGGATATTTTTTGTCTATGATTATTAGAGAGATGAGTTTGTAATTTTCCTTTCATGTTATCTTTATCTGGATTTGGAATCAGAGTGATGCTGGATACATAAAAAATGTTTGGAAGCTTTTCTTTTCTATATTACAGAGTAATTAAAACAGTCTTTGTATTAGAAAAAAAGAAAAATTTAATAGTGACTGAGAAAAAGATGAAAATGATATATGGCAGAATGCATGAGTTTTGGGGGGGTGGGGGACAAGGAAGGGGAAATAGGTCTAGATTCGATTGGGATATGTTGTACGAAATACACAAAGCTTCACTAAAAAATTGGCTTTGAAAAAAATAAAAGAAATAGACAAGGTGATAAAGCAAGCCCTACAGTTTTTAAAATGATAATAGCAGTGCTGCATCCCAGGAACTGAGCACACATGTGCTCTCATTCAAACAAAGGAAGTGTTAGCCACTACCTGTGGCATTGTGGAGGGCAGACCAAGCAGTTTCATTAATTCTGTGAATCAAAGAGTAGCTCCCCTGGTAACAAAAAATGAGCCAGAAGATGACCTGCTTACAACTTGAGTTGATTCTTTTATTTCTATAAAAATTACCTAAGATGGGGGGATTGTGGGGAGGTGGGTGTAACAGGGCAATAGGGGCAGAGACTACGTGGAATTTCAGTGGCAGCAACCAAGTAGGAGGTCACAAAAATGTTTTTGAATTGAAGTGTTAATGTCTCCTTTCTTGTCCAGAAATTCTAAAACAGTCAGCTTCCAAGTAGCACCATTGAGGTAGCGAACAGCTCCAAAGTAAAGCAACCCCTCCTATTTCTTCAGGCAGTCAACAAAAGACCAACAAATATGCATTAGAACATCTGAGAAGTGCATGACGATAAATATAGAGCATAGGGAGATGCAGCTGAAACACTGCTTGGCTTAGAGGCAAGTTCACAGGGACACTGCTTTCATTAGAAAAGAGAAGGAAACACATCAATAACCTGCTTGCTCAAAGAAACTGGAAACAACAGAAGAGAAGCCAAAATGCAACAGAAATTAAAATAAGAATGATTAGTGTACAAACCAAATGGATCAACAGCAAGAAAATAGTAAAAAGTTGATGAGTTTAAAATATATTCCATGCCGCCGGGCGTGGTGGCATAAGCCTTTAATCCTAGCACTTGGGAGGCAGAGGCAGGCGGATCTTTGTGAGTTCAAGGCCAGCCTGGTCTACAGAGTGAGTTCTAAGACAGCTGGGGCTACAGGGAGACCCTGTCTCGAAAAGACAAAAATAAACAAATAAATGAAAATAAAATATATTCCATGCCACGCGTGGTGGCACATGCCTTTAATCCTAGCACTTGGGAAGCAGAAGCAGGTGGATCTCTGTGAGTTCAAGGACAGCCTGCTCTACACAGCAAGTTCCAGGACAGCTGGAGCTACAAGGAGACCCTGTCTCAAAAGGATATATATATATTCCTTTTATTTGTTTTTATGTGCTTAATTTATGCTCATAAATTCACCTTAAAAGAAAATAATAATTCTTTGAAGACCAAAAGCTACCAAAAATTCACTGAGATGAAACACTATTTCACAATCCCTATATTAATTAAAGGAATTGATCTTAATCTTTAAATTATAAACTCTTGAAAAAAAACCCTGGTCCAGGATATTTCAGTAGATATGTGCAAACTGAAATATAAGATAGGAAAGAAAGTAAACATAAACCCACTCTCCCTATTAAGTATTCTTAATATCACTAATACAAAAATATTAAAAAAGAAAAACATAAATGGGTAGTGAAGTTTGATATGAAAATCTGTAACAAGAGATTATGAAATGGAACACACCATTTACTATAAGAATCACACACCACACATGTATTTGTGGGACTTCTGAGTAAATTCTAGTCATGTAAAAATGTGTCATAATGTAAAGTCAGTCTTCGTAATGAACAGTAGACATGGGAAAGGACATCACTGGACCATATCAGTGACTCATCGAAGATAGCTCAACCAATGTGCTGTTTTATTTTATTTTTTATTTTATTTTATTTTTTTTTATTTCTGTATGTGTATGAATGTACTGTCTGCATGCAGGTCTGTGCACCCGTGTCGTGCAATGCCGCGGTCAGAAGAGGGTCTCGGATTCCCCTGGAGCTGGAGTTCTCCTGGAATTGGAGTTTCAGACGGCTCTCGGCCGCCATGTGGGTGCTGGGGATCGAACCCGGGTCCTCTGTAAGAGCGGTCGGCACTCTTAACCGCTATATAAAAATATCAACAATTAGGAGCAGAAAAGGAAGGTTCACAAATTGATAAAAGCCTACAGAGCAGTCTACATGAGAGTTAATGATGTCTGCAAACCTGAAAATTTTCCTTGAAACAAGAACAGGGTGAGAAAGGCTAATGTCAGCACTCTGTGACAATTTAGCTCTAAAAATCCCACTCAATGTAATAATGAAAGAGGGGCTTGAAAGTCAAGGAGACATGAAAGGTAAAAGTATTACTAAACACTTATGATTTGACTTCTGGTTTGATAAGAAACCACAAGGAATCTGCCAAAGCCTAGAAATATGATCCCAGCAAGGTAACAGTGTGCATGACAAAGATACAACAACCAGCAAACTTTTCTACCTATTCAGTAAGCCTATGGGCAGTAAAAAGGAAAACATGGTAGCATATATAAAATGGGAATATGAAACAGTTACCTAAAATACAGTGAAACCATATGGGGATTTTGTGATAAAACAAAATAGCATACATCTAAAGAAGTGGAAATTGTCCTAGTGGATTTGATAACCCTTATATCAATGATAGCAACATTCCCCAAATCATTGACATGTTTAACATAATTTGCAAAACAACCAAAAGTAATTTTAGGATAATATGGGCACTATTATTCTGAAATTTTTCAGGTAAATAAAAAAATGCCTAAAATCTTTTTGTATAAGAAAAATAAAGCCAGAGGTGTTACTCTACCTGATTTGAAGATATTTTGTCCATAATCAAACTAGCAAGGTGATGTGAGATTAGCACTGACCGCTTTAGTAAGACAGAAAACCCAGAACCAATTCTGAATGAATATAGTAATAGATTTTTATTTTTTAAAGACAACAGTCATAAAGAATAATATCATTTTAAACAAATGGCAGGGAGACAACTATACAGTGATCTCTGAAAAGAAAAACACATCAATGTTTTTGGCCTAAACTTCATACACTAAATGAAATTAAATAATAGTCTTAAATGCACATTTCCTCAGCAAAGAGAAAAGAACCCATCCACAGAGGAAATTTTGGATATTCATAATAAAACAAGTGCATGCAGCAACTAAACTCCTATTAATTTGTTTCAATGTTGAAAATATTCTGTTCATACAAACCTATAAAACAAGCGTTCCTAGATTTATTTAGAGGTGTCAAGCCAGGAAGCATCTCAGATGACATTTAGAAGATGAATGGCTAAACTAGGCAAACTTAGACATAGACATGATGGGATGAGAACCGGCCCCCAAAGAATGAGAAAATGGACACAGGCAACAACTTAGATGCATCTCCAGAGAATTATACTAAGGGAAGGAAATAATATTTCTGAAATATGAGATGCTATCTTGTTCCATTTTTTATAAAATTTTAGAAATGGAGGCTAGATTTATAGTCAAGGATTTGGGATAGGAAATAGCGGATGACAGGACAGTGTGGTATTTAAAGAGAAACAAGAAACAGCATTATGTTGTTAGTACTGTTCAGTGTTTTTGATGTATTATTGGATAAATATCCATGCACATCACAAAATTACAGTTTTGTACATACACACACACACACACACACACACACACACACACAAGTCACCTGGAGAAGTCTAACTTGGACCAATGAAGTTTACCAATGTCAATATATTGCAACAATGACACCACTGTTTTGTAAATTTTACCATTAGGAGAACTAGACAGGGTGCAAAAGGAATCTTTGTATTGCTCGTTCAAACTTTTATTAGTCTCTATCTTGGTTAAAAATTATTTAGCTACCTCAGAGATACATGCACACAGCCATGTTTATTGCAGCTCTCTTCACAATAGCAAGGACCTGGAACCAACCCAAGTGCCCCTCAACTGACAAGTGGATAGAAAAAATGTGGTATATCTACACAATGGAGTTCTATGCAGCAGCAGTAAAGAAAGATGACATCATAAGTTTTGCAGGTAAATGGCTGGAGCTAGAAGATATCATGCTGAGTGAAGTAACACAGTCCCAGAAAAACAAAGGACAAATGTTATCACTCATCTGTGGATGCTAGCACCAATTACCTAATTGTATGGCAAACTGAGCAATGTCAATGTGATCTGAAAACAACTGTGCTCTTATATTGTGAATCCCTTAAAATATAATAAATAAAATAAAATACAATAAAATTATTTAGCTTACCTCCTTCCCCCCGCAAATAAAACCCTGAAAGAACTCTGAGGACCAGATCCTCAACTGACCTCAAGAAAACAAAAACCTTGGTTAATCTGGGCTAACTGTGTGGCCTTAAGCATCCAAAAGGAAATAAAAACCAGATATAATCAGTAAGACCAGAGAAACTGTAATGCAGATATAAAACTTAAGATCTTAGTAAAAAGACAAAAAGAAAAAAGAGAGAGCACTGTTGTTTCGCCTGTCTTCAATTCTTACTGGCAGGTGCATCTACTCTGTGGCTGCCACTGCTTTTGCCACTCCTCAAAGACATGATACACAGGTTTTTAACCTTCCAATATGGACTGAAGACTCATGTCTCTCCAAGAGTCCTCCAAGCCTTCAATGCCAGATAGGGACTACTGAGATACCCAGCTTGTAGATTAAACAACTAAGGGAATTTCAGCCTCATCAGAGTATAGACAGCCATTGTTGGACTACCCGGCCTGTATCATGGAGGCCAGCACAGGAGGATCAAGTCAAGATGCGTGCTTATTGGACTTCATTTGGAGGACCATGGGAGGGAAAGACCCCAGTGTAGAACACAAGGGCAGGACTGATGGTTGTTTGGGCTTGCCAATGAGGAACCCTCGAGCACTTCCTTAAGGAAAACAGGACCTCTTTTAGAAAAAATAAATCCTCCAATTCAGGTGACATGTGTATTTATGTATGTATGTATGTATGTATGTATATATTTATGTATATATATAACTATATATATAACTATATATATAACTATATATAACTATATATAACTATGTATAATTATATATAACTATATATAACTATATATAACTATATATAACTAATATATATATATATATATATATATACATATTGAAGCAATACAAGTTAGAGAGAACAACAACAACCAGAGTACTGGGAAAAATTACTCTGGAAAGACTCAGAAAAAGATGCAAGACATATATGGCAGAGTACGGGACTCAGGTGGGGGGGCATGGAAAGGGAAGTGACTCTAAATTAGAGTCACCAAATGATGTGTGATTTATAGAAAAAGTTTAATAACAGTAAAAATAAATAAATTTAAAAATAATAAAAAATGAAATACACAAAATTCAATAAAAATATAGTAAAAATATACATCTAAAAAAGGGTTAAATCAGAAAGCCTAAAATGTTGTCACATACATGTTTGAGATATCAAATGATGTAATTGTTTGGCTAGAAAAAGCTCCAAGGTGAATGGTTTCCCTCATTTGTGTATGCTGATAACAAATCCCCAGTTGGCAGGCAAACTGAGCAACTTTATTATTATATTTCATTGTATCTGAAAGCAACTGTGCTATTGTAATGTGAATCTCTTAATGGGCTCTAGAATTGACCTACCACTTATATTCACACATTGTAATTACCATATATGGGTGGAAGATATGTATTCATATTCTAAAAAAAAAAAGAATGTGAAGTTATACTCCTTTTTACCTGCATGCAACTTTACTGTTAAAATGTGAATCCCTAAACGTGTTTTGGAATTAACCTATACTTTATTTTCAGATTTTGTAATTTTTATTTATGTGTGGAGTGTATATATGCATATTTTTGAATAATATAAAATTTAAAGGGAACATAAAAGAGAGAAAAACCTGTTCAAAGAACTGACCAAAACAGTTAACTTCTGCATCAAAAATGTTATAAGAGACTGAGAAAAAGATGCAGGACAGGACTTAACATGTATGACAGAATCCATGAGCTCTGGTGGGGGGTGGGAGGTGGGCATGGATAGGGGAATGAGTCTGAATTCGATTAAGAAATATGTATGAAATGTGTTCAATAAAAATTAACTTAAAAAAGAAAAAAATATTTAGCTTAGATATGACAGAGGTTTACACGCGAGTCTCAGAAAATAAACTAAATGCTAAATAATATTATTTAGAAAAAATTGAAATAATGTGGAATTAAACTTGAAAGAAAAACTAAGAGATTAAATGCAAATCTCTAGAGTCTACATAAACAAAGAATAAAATGCCTACACTAGGCATGAAGCAAGGTAACATGCTGGAAGTGTGCTGCTCAGTGATCAGTTATATGTTAGATTTATTAAGGACTAAAAGAAACACAATAAACTTATTATTTTTAAAGTTGTATCGAACACAAGCAAGATAGCTCATCTTCTAAAGACACTTGTAATGAAAGCCTGGTACCCTGTGTTCAATCTCCAGAATCCACATAAAGGAGCAGAACATGGATTCCACAAAGTTGTCCTCTGACCCCCACAAATGCATCAAGGTATATATTCCTGCCACCACCCATCTAACACACACACGCACACACACACACACACACACACATGCGTGCGCTCACACACACGCACACTAAAGAAGAAGAAGAGGAAGAAGAGGTGGAGGAGGAGGAGGAGGAGGAGGAGGAGGAGGAGGGAAGAAGAAATTTTTTTTAAAAGATGTTTTTAGCAAGGCATGGTGGCACACTCCTTTAATCCCTGGACTTGGGAGGCAGAGGCAAGCAGATCTTTTTGAAACAGAGATCAGCCTGGTCTACATAGCAAATTCTAGCTATATAGGTCTACAAGGAGACACTGTCTTTACAAAAGATGTTTTGAAATAAATGCATGCATAATTTTTTTGTGCGATGTGGAATACAGTGGAATAAGATCATGGTTCTTGGTGACGACATCCCAGCAGTATATCACTGTGATTACAGTACACTGTGAAGCTGCACTGCAGCTGTCTGTGAGCTGCAGAATATTCGGCTGCCCCACAACAATCTGCAGTTTTAATTAACATTTGGGGAGTAACAGATCAGTTTAGCATTCATTCTCATTTAATTGATAGCCTTTTGAAAATTGGGATGTTTGCTTCATGCATGGACCATTGATTACCACCTGCAGGATTTATTTATGTGCTTAGCTTTTATCTGTGTCTGTATAGAAGCCAAATACACTTCTGTTTGGAAGCGCATGTCAGGGGGTGAATTCAAAAATTTGAAAAAAAGGTTATGTTTTGTAATACAAAAGGAAAGAACATTTTTTTCTATTTATTTTGATGCTTCTAGGAGAAAATTTAGAAAATGTTTTACTTTTTAAAGAGTTAAATTGGGAACTATGCACATTTGCTAGATGATGCTAACAGTACTTGAAATAGAAATGGTATTTAAAACATTTCTTTGATGTTTTTCAAACATGTACACTCCATTGTGCATGTTGAGCAGTGTTAGTTTTCTGTGTATTGAGATGATATAACTAGTTTACTGGAGCATCTATCAAATTCTTCTCCTGTACTCCCCAGACACACCTATGTGGTTGTCCTTTAAGGCTTCCCTTGGGAATCTTCATTTCCTTGTGTCAGAAATAGACTTCATTGGAGAAATTTTTTTTTCCAACATTTTTTTTTATTGATGCTTTGTGCATTTCATACATCATTTTCCAATTCAGTTCAGGCATATCTCCCCTTCCCTTCACCCCCACCCCCACCCCAACCGAGATCATGCATTCTGCCATGACTGTCCTGCATATCTCTCTCAGTTTTTTTTTTTCCATTTTTTAGCTATAAGTGATAATCCATGAGTACAAGCATCCTTCATGTATAACCAATTTGCAGGCTGTTGTGCCCAAACACCCACAGCCCCACCTTCTAGCGGGGGGTGAGGGGTTGTATGTTCAATCAGGTTAATCAAATGAGGGTCCAGACTACATTGCTGTAGTTTCACCCTTCTCCCCAATCGCAGCCCTTACATTCTACCACGCCCCCTCTTCCGCAGATTATTCCCTGGGCTTAGAAAAGGGGCACAAGTGGATGAGAAGCAGAACAGTCCACTCTCTCTGGAGTTGTTGTCTTGGATTCTGGTCAATTCTGGCTGTTTCCTTTCATGGGCTGACTGTCCAGGAATAACCTTTCGATCCTACTAATGAAGCACAAGCAATTAGATATATAGGTATTTAAGCAGCATTAATAGTTATGGTAGGTTACTTTGTTATAGACATATATGTTTAGATGAGATGTTGATCCACGAACTACATTTTTTCCTGTTAAATATGATGGGGTCTTACTGTGGCTTATGATGTCTCCTAACCTGTAGAGAATGTAAGCTTGTGGCATCAGCCATGGGTCATTCCTCCAAGGAGAGAGCCAATAGCCAATTAGATTTGGGATATACAGGCATATGGCTGCCTCTGCTGCACATTATTTCCAGGCAGGTGAGGTGTAGCTGGTGCTGACGGTGGAGTCTTGCTTGACTCAAGGAGACCCGTATTTGCTTTGTTGGTTTAGTGGCCCTTGGTAACACTCTCTGGTATTCCAGGGGCCATCTGTACACTTGCATGTGTGGTCTCAATGCATCTTTTCCATGTTAACATCAGGTCTTCAGCAGCAGGGCCTTATCGCCTCTCTTCTTGCAGGTATCCCAGTTTAGAGGCAAGGAGCCTTTACCTTTTGTGGGACCTTAGATCCCCTGGCCAACATCTCCCTGGTGGAATAATCCATTACTGATGTCAGAGCTCCTGTATTGATATATTTTGCTTAAGCGCATAGTTTAAGGACTTTAGTGTTATATTTGGTTCTGAACAGAGAGTAATCCTTTTCACAGTTCTATGTCTATTAGTCAATTAAAGAAGGCAGTTTTACCAGTTTTATAAGAGATTACCTCTATAATAGTTGTCTCCAATTTACAGTTGGAGAGCAACCCCATCATCGTCATATTTCCATTGGAGAAATTTTTTAAAAAGTAATTCAAATGCAGCCTATTGGAAGCCAATCTAAGACCCATCAACAGATACCAAATGTGTTTTATGCATAAAAATAATTGTATCTATCTATAAAAAGAAGTTCATTTTCATGCTACCATATGGAAGTTCTTTGAATATATTATGGTATGTGAAAAGCACCTTCTACCAAAGACAAATAATGGGAAACTCGTACTCATTTGAAACTTTTAGAATAAGTAATATCACTGAGCATAGCCAGTAGCTTAGGTGGTGACTCAAGTTACCACTTGTTGGATAGAGTTTGTATTTGGGGTGATGAAAATATTCTATAAAAAGACAGTGATGTATTTATGAAATTTTTAATACAAAATGCCACTGCAATATGGATTTAAAATAGATAAACTGACAAAATACATGTTTACCACTTGAAAATTTTTAAAGGTGGCTGGCCAATGGTTAAGAGAATCTACCGATTTTTCAGAGAACCCAAATTTGATTAGTAGCACCCATGTTGGTGGATTGCAGCTGGGTGTAACTCATTTTACAGGGAATCTCACACTTTCTTCTACCCTCAGAAGCCACCAGATTTCTGTGTGCAGGTATACACAGAGAAACACTTTTATATGTGCAAGTAAAAATAAGATAATTTTTAATAGAGAAAGGGTTTATTTTCATACATAATTCAAGTTTACAGTCCATCATGGCAGGGAAATCACAATTGGAACAGGCAATGAACAGTACTGTGCACTGCTCACTTTCGCCTTAAAAAAATTGGTCAAATAAATTTTTATAAAGTACTTAGATCTATCAAGTATTGATTGGATAAATAATAACACTATAGACATTATAAAAGTAAAGATCTCAATTAGCATAATTAATAATAGAGATAAATCATTAATGATGACATTTTGAAATATTTCTAATATATAACATGTGATTCATTTCACAGATTAACTAAAGGAAGGATAGGGGAAATACCTATTCCAAGAATATGTTTTGTACTTGAAAATTAAAATTAGAAAGAGATCTTTTTGTAAAGGCAAAAGTTGACTCTTGCCCCCCACCCAAAAATTTGGCTCTTGGGAAGGAATGAAGACGTGGGGCAGTGTACTATATCCATGTCAGTGTTAAGAACAGGAGCTGTGCATGGCATGTTAAATCATTCTATGGACTCAACTCAAAAATGCATTTATGGGAAGTGAATGTGATATTAAGCTTGCAGTTATGAAACTAAAAATGTTATGAAAGGTTATTTTAATTAAAAACTCTTCTAGAGTTGAGAAAGAGGTCATTGATGAGGAGTTTACTCTAATCAGCACATTAATTCAAATTAATGAATCTACAAAGTGGACTCATATAAAGCAGAAATTATAAAACATCAGAACAAATTACATTCCAGTTTGCTCAATTACCAATAAACCAAAGTTTATGTGTAAAAGGTTCACAAATTTATCCAATTCAAAATATGTTGATCTTATATACATTTCATACAACAGTTCTTTTTTATTGAATCTTTGTGCATTTCATACAAAATTTCAAATAAAATCTGGACCCGTGCCCCCCTCCCTGCCTCCCACCCCATCAGAGCTCATGCATTTTGTCAAACATGTTTTCATCTTTTTCTCAGTCTCTCTCAAAATTCTCCATGGAGAAGTTTACTGTTTCAAGCAGAAGTTCGACATTTCAGTTAGTTCTTTGACCCAATCTTTTTGTTGCTTTTGTTCCTTCCAATATGGATCACTCCAAAATATGCACATATGCATGCCACATAGGTTACAACAGTTCTTAATCAAACTTAGATTCAACACCGTCCCCTACCCATAATACCCACCAAACAACTCACTGGGCCTCATGTATTCCACTCTACATGTTAAGTCCTTTCCATTTAAGAATTTGGATCTGGATGTCCTTCAGTGTGAATTCATCCACTGGAATCTAGTCAGCTCATTTAGAGATCATTAAGTAAGGTGTAGTTTCCCTCACCCAGCAGCAATCAGTCTCTGACTGTTGTGAGTTGGTATGTTTTCTTGTGCTCCATGTTATCAGTGCCATAAGTTCACATAAGCAAGCTTCCAATGGTCTGAAAGCCTCTGTTTCCCTATGTTTATGAACCAGCCCTGGCTCTTACAATCTTTCCACCCTCTCTTCTGCAGCAGTCTCTGAGCACTGGGTTGGAGGGCTTTTGTTATTTTTGTTGTTTTGTTTTGTTTTGTTTATGTGTATGAATGTACTGTCTGCGTGTAGGTCTGTGCACCCGTGTAGTGCAATGTCGTGGAGATCAGAAGATGGTGTCTTGATTTCCCTGGAACTGGAGTTAAAGACGCTGCCATGTGGGTGCTGGGAATTGAACCTGGGTCCTCTGCAAGAGCAGTCGACACTCTTAACCACTGAGCCATCTCTCCAGCCCTGGAGTTTTGTTGTTGTTTTTTTTTTTTAATGTAGGAGTCCTATATATGGACACAACACTGTATAGTTTCTTACTATTTAAAACTTGGCCAGTTGTAGCCTTCTGTGTGCATCACACTCTGTTGTATAAGGAAGCTTCACTGGTGAGAGTTGAGGGATGCAATAGTTTTCTCTCTACCCTTGTTATGTTGTTTTGTGAACGTTAGGTGTAGAGGTTCAACTGTAGATGTGTCACTTAGTTAGCACTAGGTGTCTCTCAGATGTATATTCTCTGTGTCTGAACATTTAAACTCATCATATTTACATACTATAAATTTTTCTTTATTTTGGTTAACTACATGAAATATTTATTTTTTGTATTATAGAAACAAGAGGAGTTTCATCATTAAAAATTTTTATAAATTTTCTGCCATTTCATGGGATTCTCACTCAAATTAGGGCTCCAGATACTTGGCCATTTTATTGTAATACAATGTACAAAGAGCTAAGATAGGTATAAATAGAAAAACAAACCAGAAAGTAATGCTAGCTAGGGTGGATATTTGTCTCATCTCTCAAAGCAGAAATACAAAGTATCTCAAAATAACAAACCTTAAAGAAGAATCTTTGTAATTAAGTCTTAAACTCTAAGGGACATAAAAATTAAAAGGATATAATTTATGGATAGTAAATGCTATATGATGCCAGTGCTCTCAGTCAATTTACAATAGGGAAGAGACAAATACAGATGGAATAAATATCCCATTTCCTCTCCATTTGTGAATTCCAACACAGTACTATTTGCACAATTAGATTTTGAGAAAAATAGATTAGAAAGTGTAAGAAAAATTGTTCTTCATTCCTAGGAATTGTTGCAATGTTGAGTCATTCATTAAAGAACACATTTAAAACCTACTGTATGCAAAATCCTGCTTTGACACTCAGTGATCCAATGGCAATTGAAATGAAACTGTTTTCCCACAAATTCATACCTTTCAAGTTCACACAATTTGTTTTAGTATATGCTTACTACCAACATTTCTTTTTAAGATTGCAAAAGAGCTATTCAATTTTGGGCTCTAAAGTCTGTTGGAATCATAGTTACACTTTGCATTTGTCATTTCCTATTTCTTCCTGTGTACTTAGACTATGAAATAACTTCTCTAAGAATTATATGGCAAGCAACTGCAATAGCTGGGCGTGGGGGTGGCAACAGACTGCTCTTCATGGCAGGGTAAGAGAAGCACTTCTCTAATTTGGTAATAATGCTAATAATTATTCCTAACATATCATCTATTTAGCGCGAATCTTTGAAGATTGTTAAGCACAATATATGACTACCACTCACTACTTTTATTGTCTTTCTTTTTTCATGGGTCTTTTAATTTACTGACTGATTTAGATTTCTAGCTAGTCCATGTATCTTGAAAAGTAGGGCTTCAACTGAGAGAGCTACAAAGTAATGAAGCCTGTTCCTGAACCCAGGTGTTCTGCAGAACTTTCACTGGACTTGCATTACCCTCCAGGTTTTATTTTCTAACAAGTTCTAAATGTGGGTTGTAAATACATGTCAGACAAATCAGACCTTTTTATAAGCTTAACACTGTGGGGGTTTGAGTAACACCATGGCACTTCATGCATGTACATGAATGAAAAATGACTAGAGCAACATAGCTGACATCATCTTTTTATGTCTTTATTTTAGTTTGATTCAAAATCGGCTCCACTTTTCTTTCTCTGTTCTTTCTCATATTTTCTTTCTAGAGGGAGAAATCATATGGAATAAAATCAAGACTATTCACTCTCAGAATCATGTGTATATGTATATACAATATATGTATATATCAAATAAAATATGTATATTCATATATGTTTTACATCTCATGAAACAACCTAAGGGGTACATATTTCAATGCACAGGTCAACTAAATAATATTTGATAAAGCATGGTAGATAAAATGATAGGTACTTTCTGGACCAAATCATTCTAATTAGACAGTTCAGTCAGCATGAGAAAGTAATGTTTCCACAGTGTTTCAAAAATACTTGTATTATAACTAATGTTTACATTATCACTGATAACAGTATACAAGTGTTGCTATCACTTATATTTTAAAATGTATTTAAGTAAAATATGTTTATAAATATGCTGATTATTCTTTATTGGCAAATTAAGGGATAAGGACACAGAGAATTATAATGCAAGAACACTGCATGTCCCAGAGCTTTTAAAGTGACTTTATTCTCCCCACACTTTCACTGAAGCATTGTTTTCTCTTATACTGTTGCTAATAATCTATGGGGAGCCATTGATGTGTTGTTAGGAAGAACGTCTATATCCTCCTGTGTTGAAAGCTTGCTCCCCAGATGATGAAAGTACTTGGGAAGGCTGTGGAACCTTTAGGGAATGGAGTCCAGTTGGTGAAAACGTGTCACCAGGCTTTGCAAGGTGACACTGGGCTCTTAGAGCTGGTCAGTCTGCTTTGTAGTCTGCCGTGGAACCATGAACCCTTCAGCTTACCATCCAAGGCAATGAACTCCATAGTATCTTCTGAAGTACTAGGACACTGAGTCAAAACAAGTCTCTTATTTGTTTTTTTCTGTGAAGTACTCCTGTTACAAAACTCAAAGTAGCTAACACAGGACAACATGCTGTGTTTTACAGGTTTTACTCCTTCCCCCTTATAAATTCCTTACATTTTAGGTAATGCTATTAATGATAATGACAAATGCTTGACCACTCCATAAATATTCTATACCAATGCTACATTTAGAGTAACAGACAAACTTCTAGAAAATTTTAATTGATATATCTGTCATTTGAATAAGAAACTGAAATCCATAGGGATAAAGTGGTTTGTGTCACTCCAGACAGCATCTGTTCCTAAACGTACAGTGTCTTCCTTGTACTTGATGAATAGAAAACTATGCATGGTTTCTCTACCCAAAGCCTTCCACTCTTCTTCTGCTTCTCTTGAGTAAGGCTTGCAAATTTCACTTTTCAGTTTACATTTAAGCTATTTTTAAATATAAAAAGAAGCCAAGTTAATAAAATCATATTATTTAAATGACAGTAATCTTTAGAGTTTGTACATTTTACATGATTATATGAGCCCTGCATATATGAGCTAATTCTACATTGATAGTGAACATAGTTATGTGTACATTTTATGTATCTTATTTAGGACAGAAAAATATGTTTTTCAACCAGAAAAACACTTTGGAAATATTTCAATTTTGGTCAGTAAGACTGTGGCAATTGCCACTTTCTTAGGGAATAATGCTTTCACTGGTCATGGTTCTCTTCCGTGACATTTCCACCGACTATTGAATTTTCCTTCTGTTGTCATAGAAAGCAGAAAGCCGTCTTGGATATGCAGGGCATCATGTTATCAGTGTATTCATGAGAATGGAACAGAAGCCCACATTTTCTGTAATCAAGATGTCTGAGAGTTGATGTGCCCAAGGTCTTCTTTTTAATCAGCTGCTTTACTCAGTGCCCTGAACTTAAATTATCCTTGCAACAGGAGTAATCAAGGCTGAATAAAACCCAGGTTATTCTTCATGGCCCAGTTTATCTCTCCATAGCCACAGGGAAGGCTGCTCCATCAATCAACTCTCAAAACAAAAAGGTAATTATTTCTTGATTTCTCTGGAGCAGATGCAATGAGAGCAAGGTGGCTTCTGCTGGGACTCCCCACTGTGCTGCCAAACAGCAGCAGTTATCTTAGAAGACAGAAGCAATTACTTGGCAAGATGTTCTTGTCTTTTTACTTAGGATTGACTGTTAGTCATTAAGATTAACTGGACTTTTCAGGAACTTCTATAATGATGGGCCTTTCCCGTACATTTACTAACGTGCATTCATTTGAACTTAGACTGTGTGGATGCACACATATATACACATAGATATCAACATTATAAGGTATATGCCATTCTCAAGTTAGAATAAAGGAAACGGCTTGAGCTGTTCAGAGGTTAATAGTATTTCAAACGCTTTCCACAATCCAGGCACTTTCCAGTGTCTTCATCATGAACACTTAGCACTTGGCAAAACCTGTCTCTAAGGCAAGCATGCCATTGATATATAGACCAATAACTGCTTGCCATTGTCATATTAGTGCATACAACATTATTTCCAATTTTATCTTTTCTGAAAGAGGACTATTCGGTATTTCTTTTGTGATTGTTTAGATTTCAGTCTAAAGAGATATCAAGATATAACATAAAAATAAATAAAAGAGTAATGGCACTGTGACAGAAAGACAAGGACCACATGATCTCAGTCCTATACACAATTTGAAAAAATCCACAGTAAATGCTAAGTTTAGAATACTGGTTATCAGACTTCAGATTATGGAAGTGAGGAGGGAGAGAAAAAGTGTGACTATATCTACACTAAGATTAATGCTGTCATACAGGAACAAGGCATTCTTACACACTAAAGTGGATATTCATAGAAGCGATTTGCTTTTAGACCAATCAGAAAGTGGTTGGTTAGTACAATAACGTTCATGTCACTGTTCCATGAGTGGGCATATATTCCCAAGTCTGTGAGTCTTTTTTTAATTTTTTTTATTTATTTTTCTCTATGTGTATGAATGTATTGTCTGCATGCATGTCTGTGCACCTGTGTCATGCAATGCCACAGAGGTCAGAAGACGGTGTCGGATTCCCCTGGAACTGGAATTCTCCTGGAATTGGAGTTTCAGATGGTTCTCAGCCGCCATGTGGGTGCTGGGGATCGAACCTGGGTCCTCTGCAAGAGCACTCAGTCTTAACCGCTAGGCCATCTCTCCAGCCCCTTTTTATTTTTTTTAATTTTTTTTTATTTATTTTTCTCTAGTCTATGAGTCTTAAGTGTAGCTTGTAGATAGTCCCCACCTGGGTGAAAAGAAATGAAGAAGTCAGTATCAGCTTGATTTTACCATGCTTGTTCTATGATTCAAATATGTTGTGTCTTTAGCAATAGTGTCTAGCCATCAAGTTGTAAATGGCAGACAAGACCAACAGCAATAGCCAGTATTGTTGAGGCTCTACGGGAGTCTCCTGGTCAACAACTCCAAAATTCTTAGAGTTGAGCTTATTATTTTCTAGCATATGGTGTCTAATAAGGACATCATCCCACTATTATGGGTGATACCATGTCAACTTTTTATACTATATGTACATAGGAACTTCTAAAACAGTACCTTCCATATGAGTTTTCTAAAATGTCTTTAGTGTTAGGTATCCCTCCTTACAGTCCCCATTTCTCTGCCTTCACATTCACCATAAATTAAAAATTTTCTATTCCATTATTCTCTTTTCCCCCAATGCCCCTTATTAGTTTCTTAACATCTAGGGATCTTTCAATTAAAACATACATACCTAAAACTTCAAGGCTAGGATCCATATATGAGAAAGCACATGGGGTGTTCTTCTTTATTAGTCTGGGATGCCTCACTCAGAGTTATTGTTTCCAACTGGATCCATTTACCAGTGAATTCCATCATTTATTTTTTCTTAACAGCTTGAAAATTTTCCATTGTAGGAGTGTAAATCATTTTCATTATAGAGCAGCACATAACATGGATGTGCATGTATCACTGCAGTAGAATGCAGAGTCCTTTGGGCCTATTCCCACAAGTGGTACAGCTACATCATGTGGGCAATAGATTTCTCCCTTTCTGAAGAACCCCCACATTGATTTCAATAGTGGTCATTCTCACCACAGATGTATAAATGTTGCTCCGTCTTGACATCCTCACAGTTGTCATCATTTGGTTTTTGTATCTATGTCATTATTATTGGGGTAAGATGAAATTTCAGTGTGGTTTTGATTTTTATTTACCATGATTGTTAAATATTTTGAGCATTTTAAAATATATTTAGCAGACATTTGTGTTTCATCTTCTGAGAGCTGTTTAGCTTCCATCCATCCCAGATTTTTAATTGAGTTATTTGTTTCTGATATTTAGTTTTTTTAGATATTTGTATATTCTAGATAGTAACTCTCCATCATATGTATATGCTGGTAAAGATTTTTTCACTCTGTGGCCTGCAGCTCCACTCCAAGTATGGTGTTCTTTGCTGTAAAGAAACTTTTTTTTACTTTCATGAATTGTCATTTTTCAATTGTGAGGCTTAATGTCTGTGCTATCAGTGTCCATTTCAAAAGATGGAGCCCATATCTTGCACAGTTATCAGGGAGAGTAACATGTGGTATAGAGGTCACAAGCCATAGGAAAGAATGTGGTACTACAATCCTGCTAAATGGACAGAGTATTAAAATGACTTCAAATAACTTATTGACTCATTATGTCATAGTGTATGTTTGAACTTTCACCAGAGAAACTTCTTAGAGCAAATCTCAGTTAATATAGGGACTGGACAATATCTAGAAAATAAGATACTGTGGAGTGCTCATGTATAAATGGGACAACTGTAGGCTCAAGGATTGTTGTGGAAGAGGGGATAGGAATACTGTAAGAGCCAGAAGTGGTAGATGAATACAAGGTATTACACGTTTTGGGGAAACAACAGGGAATTGCACAAATGAACACATAGCATTTGTGACAGCATACAGAAGGCCTTGTGCAAAGTTATGTCAAACAAAATCCCAGAGCCGGGATGGGAAAGAGGGTATAGAAGCCACATCCATAGCTGAGGAACTATTGGTAATTGATAATGTCTAGGAAAGGAGACTTAGTTTTCTGTGAGGATGTACAAGAATGCAGGAGGACCAGGCTTCAGTAAATGGACCCATTCTTTTTTTTTATTTTTGGTTTTTTCAAGACAAGAGTCTCCCTGTAGCCTCAGCTGACCTGGAACTCACTCTGTAGACCAGGCTGACCTTGAATTCACAAAGATCCACCTGCCTCTGACTCCCCAGTCCTAGGATTAAAGGTGTGCGCCACCACACCCAGCAGGGACCCATTCTTAACATTTTGGGAATAATGACTTAATAGGCATTAAAAATAGTAGTGAATGAGATGCAAAACAGTCTACTTTCTCTGGAGCTGTTGTCTTGGTCTCTAGTCAATTCTGGCTGTTTTCTTTCATGGGCTGCCAGCTTGTCCAGGCATAACCTTTCAATCCTACTAATGAAGCACATGCAATTAGATATATAGGTATTTAAACAGTATAATATATAGCCTTTCGGTCCTACCAATGAAGCACTCACAAGTGGATATATAGGTATTTAAACATTACTAATTGTTATGGTAGGTTACTTTGGTATAGACACAGATGTTTGGATGGTATGTTAATCCATGTATTACATTTTCTTCTGTTAATTATGACAGGGTCGTCGTGTGGTTTATAACATCTCCTAACCATTAGAGGACATAAGCTTGTGGCATCAGCCATGGGTTATTCCTCCAAGGAGAGAGGCAATAGCCAATTAGATTTGGGATATACAGACATATGGCTGCCACTGCTGCACAGTGCCCCTTTTCTAAGCCTAGGGAACAATCTGCGGAAGAGGAGGCACGGTAGAATGTAAGGGCTGCGATTGGGGTGAATGGTGAAACCACAACAATATAGACTGGACACTCATTTGATCAACTTGATTGAACATACAAGCCCCCCCTGCTGGATAGTGGGACCCATGAGCTGTGCAGGTTTGGGCACAACTGCTCGCAAATTGGTTTTACATGAAGGATGCTTGTACTCACAAACTATCACTTATTGTTAAAAAAATGAAAACAAAACAAAAAACAGAAAGATGCAGAAAAGTTACAGCAGAATGCATGATCTGGGATGGGTAGGGGCGGGGTGGGGTGAAGGGAAGGGGATATATGCCTGAACTGAATTGGAAAATGATGTATGAAATACACAAAGCATCAATTAAAAAATTAATAAAAAAATAGTAGTGAACATGAAGTAGGATGGTAGGTTTGGATCTGGGAAAGGATGGAGAAGGGGTGAATATGAAACTCTAAATGAATCAATTAAAATGCCATTAAAATAACTATCTTATATTTAAAGAATCTAAAAGAAAAAACTTTGATAAAGTTTTCACTATAAGAAGTCATAAATGGTTGAGTATGCATATATATTCAATGTGAATCAAAGTTACTACAATGTTTGTGAGTTTGGAAACTACCTGGTACATCATTGATATAATTTATATTTTTATAGATCACTTAAAGTTAAAGTACTTAGTAGCAAACGATTTTGTATTAATCTTTCAAACTTTATTCACTGTCAGTCTATTGAAGATAAATGCTAAAATATACTATGGGAAATTTACAATTAGAGAGATCTAGTACTCCTTTCATCTTAAAAATCACATGGGGAAATGATGCATGTTTCATAACTATGCTATAACCACTAACAATGACTGGGTTATTTTGCTGAAACTCTGACCAGATTTAAAGATGATAGCGAACACAGTAAGAATGAAGATATTCTGGTCACACACACAAATGTAATATGTATAATTAAATATACATGTAAGTAATGTGCATAATTTTGGTTAAAGCAATGGATAGATAGATTTCCTCTATCCTTTTGTTTAAAGAGCTATTGGATTCTGTCTTACATTGCAATCAATATGTGCCATGTCTAGTGAGGTAGAGGCTTAGAGAATCCTCAGACTGGGATGGCACAGCATGAAAGACAAAACACTTAATTAGGCTCTCCAGAGGGAAAGACCAGGAGACTCTCTGCTAAGGGAACAGAAGTTCTGTACTTCCCATTCCACCAAAAAATAGAACAAAGACCATTACTCAGTGCAGACTGTCTTGTTAAAGTTTCCTCAAGCCTTCTTGATATGCTATTTTAAAATATAGAATGCATTTGCTAAGAAGGAAACCTGCTAAGCATAACAGAACTTCTGACCTGCGGTTAGACGGCTTTTTATCAAGTTTGGGGTCTGGGTCACTGAGTTCTTTACCTGCCTCAATACCCATGTCCATGCATCTTTCACCAGGTAGAAATC
Source organism: Rhizomys pruinosus (assembly GCA_009823505.1). Lineage (NCBI taxonomy): Eukaryota > Metazoa > Chordata > Mammalia > Rodentia > Spalacidae > Rhizomys > Rhizomys pruinosus. Next base: position 1,452,723 of record VZQC01003447.1, on the reverse strand, counting down.
TTTGACTGTAGAAGTTGTTGCACATAGACAAGCAGGCTTTCAGATAAAGTCATTTTCCTCAACAACTATCTTAAAGTATAGAATCATTGTTACAATGTCTAGCTCCTGGGCACAGAATCACACATTTCAAACTAGGTCATGAGATGAGAACACGCACATTCCATTAAACAGAGATCTGATGAGATTTTGATGTGTGATATTGTACAAAATGAGACTGTAAAATGTCCAGGTCCCTCTCTTACCAGGGATATTGCCAATGGAGAGATTTGCTTCCTCTCAGAGGAAGGAACCTCAGAGGAATGTTGTCATATTTTCCAGTATGAGAAAACATGTGCCAAAAACTGGTCCACATAGGTAACAATGTCTTCAATTCTTACTCTGAATCAAGACAGATTTGCAGGACTCCCTAGATAGGCACTCTCCAGCAAGGGAATGAAATCTTCATTACAACTGAAAATTTCTCCCTTTGCCTAATAGTTTTTCCTCACTTCACTTCTAACAAATCTTTTGAATGTTATTCCATGGGACATGGAAGAATGCCTTTCTTCTTGGAGAACACAATGAAACATGATTGGCTGCTAAATAGATCTGAGAAAGCAGATGGAAAGATGTGTTTCTGTTGCTTGAATTATTCACTATTCAGATAGAAACAAGGCTATCTCACTAACATTAAATAGTGTGTGTGCCTCCTTGCAAAACGTAGTGTAAAATTATTAAAACTTGCAAAGGAAGGAAGATGGTATATGCTCCCCTGAAGGTAGTGCAAGGGATTGCACTTATAATTTAATATGTTAACTATTTAGGAAATCTTGAGAAAACTGTAGTTGTAGGGAGAGTAGAACTGAGCCATATATTAAAGTTCAAATGCTCTGAAAAAATATGAAAATAATTACTGAATAATCTGGAATTAAAAATTGGGCATTAATGCAAATGATTTATGGGATAAAAATAAAGAACAACTAATTATGCTTGAACACTGCTCTGTATGAAGTTTTCCACTCCTGGCTATATAACCACAAGACTCATCCTACCACAAAGATAGATGCACATGTATGTTTATTGCAGCTTTCTTCACAATAGCAAGAAGCTGGAAGCAACTCAAATGCCTCTCAACTGGCAAGTGGATAACAAAAATGTAGTACATCTAAACAATGGAGTTCTATGCAGTGGCAAAGGAAGATGACATCATGAACTTTGGAGGTAAATGGATGAAACTCAAAGCCATTATGCTAAGTGAAGTAACCCATTCCCCTCAAAACAAATAGATAATAGTTTCCCTCATTTGTGGATGCTAATACCAAATACCCCAGTTGAAAGGCAAGCTGAGAAATATTATTGTTATATTTCTTTTTATCTGAAAGCAACTGTGCTGTTATAATGTGAATCTCTTAATGGATCCTAGAATTAATTTACCACTTACTTTCAGACATTGTAATTACCGTATATGGGTGGAAGGTATGTATTCATAATTTAGAGTAATATTAAATTAAAGGGAAAATGTGAATTCCTAAACATATTTCAAAATTAGTTTATTTCCGGAGGACATAATTCTGGTACATATGTGACTTTTATATAGGCATATTTTGGAGTCATACAAATGGGAGGGAACAACAACATAAGGACTGGGTCAAAGAACTGTTAAATTCTGCCCAAAACAATAAACTTCTGCAGAGAAAATCTTTAAAAAGACTGAGAGAAAGATGCAGGATGTGTATGGCAGAATGCATGAAATGGGGTAAGGTGGGGGCAGAAAAAGGGGATATGCCTAAATTGAACTCAAAATTAATGTACGAAACATACAAAACACTGATAAAGGTATAAAAAAGAAAGTAATGGTTATCTATATGTATGATATGAGTCTTGTACAGAAAGTGAAGATGGCAAACAAAAGGAAAATAAAGACAAGGAAAAGGAAATAGAAGAATATGACACACTAAGTGACCGGTAGCAAGTTGACTTATATCAAGTGCCAATGCTTAGAATAACAGCGACGGGCAGAGGGCAGAGTAGTCTATGTGAAGGGGGACTTTAATTATGAAGAAGACTTGTTGGAAGTTCAGTTATACCATCAAATGTGATTTCATTCACTCATGCAACAAGAAATCTGAAGGCTGCATAAGGGTTTATAAAGGGTAAAATCATGAAGACCCATGAATATTGCATCCCAGTAGTTCAGGAATAAGGGATCTGAACAGTTTATATTTCTTCAAGTTGGAAAGTTTTTGCACTGGTAAGTCAATGTCTTTCTATGAATCTGTATTTTTATTAGAAACTAACTATGGGTAGGGGAGCTGGTTGATAAAGATGGAGAATATATAAATAAAAATGTGAAGAATTTAATCTAAGATGTTTTAATTTCAGTAGCTTTGCAACATGAAGGGTTCATGTCCAGTATTAATGTCCAACAATAAAACCAATGTACTCTGACTGCAATGTTGGCACATAACTCTTTCATTTTATATAATATTTAAGTGTTTAGTTTGAATGCCCAAAGGGGAATGAAATATTTACAAAGGGACCTAACATTGTAGAACAAAATCATACAGAATATAATGGACGGTTGGAAGCAGACAGAATTAGTGGACCTAAGAGAAGATGTGTCACTTTTCTTGAAAGAATAAGAAGACTGGTAATTCATAAATTAAACAGAGATAAATAGATACAAGTATTTCATACTGAAAATATATTTATAATAAGAACTTTAAAGTTAGGATATCAAAAATTAATCAGTCAAATGAAAATGAGAAAAATATAAAAAATACTAAGTATAACAAATAACAATTCAATTGAACTGAATGCTGTTTATGTAGACTTGACACCAAAACAATTTGTCATTTAACAGAGTGAGCTCCAGGACAGCTGGTACTAAAAGGGAGACCCTGCCTCAAAAACACCAAAAAAAAAAATATTGCATTAAAGAGATCACTTTGAAATAGTAATAGCAGTTGAATTATACTAAGAGCCTGAGAACCTGATAGTTTCTCAGTCTCACAGCTGGGCACCTCAGTAGTCCCAACCTTGCACTCCAAAGCTGGAGGGTTCCTGTAGAGCTGCTGATCTTCAACCAGTAATGGAAGCCTGGAAATGCTGGTTCTGATATCAGGGAAGGAGTCATCATTAACAGCAACAGGATAAATCAATCCAGAGCAAGAGGGAACACCAAGGCACCAAAAGTGAGTAATCTTTCTGCCATGCAGTTTTTGTCTTGGCATAGAGGTGCAGCCCTCAGTTGAGGTGGGTATTCCCAAATCACTTAAAGCAATTTAGGGAATTCCTCAACTGAACCACCCTATTCAGATATTCAGATGATTCTAATTTAATTTATGGCAGGTTTGCATTTAAACCAACCATCACTGAGAAAGGAGAGAGAGAGAGAGAGAGAGAGAGAGAGAGAGAGAGAGAGAGAGAGAGAGATTGACCTAAGAAGAGGAGATGAAGGAAAGAGAAGAAAGAAAAAAAGCTATAAATTAATAAACTGGGAGTTAAGCATACCCAAGAAAATGAATATATACCCCAAACAAAAGAAAATGTAAAAGACTACAAAGAAATCATCCGTGAAATAGGAGAAAACTCAGTAATTCGAAGAGTCATTTGGCATCCAAAAGGATGGGATGTAGTATCCGAAGCCTTAAAGAATCCATCGCAGATTATAACTAAGCCATGTTGATATCAATATCAGGGAGAGCACATTCATCTTTGTTGACATGGTGATCATAACCCCTGGCTGAAAATATATGAAGACAGACATAGAATCATGGGTGATATGCCATCACACACTTAGGGAGATTTTAATCCTCATCTATCCATTTCTTGAAACTAGAGTCTTTGGAAAAATTAGATGATAATATGGGCCAGGCTGACATGTATAAAGCCACTCATAGGATACAACAGAGAGGAAAGTCTAAAATATGACTTCTGTTATTTTTCTCTGTCTTTTATGCTGGTGTCCTAATGTGAGCTCATTATGAATCCAAAGGTGATGAAGCAGTAATAAAAATAAAAATGAAACAACTAATCATTCTACTCCAATCCCTTTCTATTTAGCTTTCAGGAATTCATTTAGCCTGCTTTAAATTTACAAGGATTTACCTCCTTATATCTTATAATCTTGATCAGAGAAATAGAAAAAAAATGTTGCTTGTTAAAATGCGTTAAAAAAAAAACATTTTAAAAGTGTTTTTAAACTATGTTGGTTTAAATAAGAATGTCCCTCATAGGCTCTGAGTATTTAAAAACACCTGGTCCCTTGTCAGAGGCACTGTTTTTGAGGCATAACGGAAGCTTTAAGAAGCACTTTGTTGGGGATGGGCTTTAAGTTTTCATAGCCAACCTACTCCCATTCTAGTTCTCTCTGTTTCCTGTACCTACTTGAAGATCCAAGTGCTCAGATTTAACTTGGGCCACCCTGCCACCAAGATGTCGAATCCATCATGGCCTTTCCCTCTGGAACTGTAAACTAAATAAACACTTTCTTCAATAAATCATGTGTTTAAAGCTCACAGTGCTTTATCACAGCAACAGAAAAGTAGTCTTGAGAGAAAGGTGGTTCTACAGGGGAACAAAGGACTTAAGCAGTAACTGGAATATTTTAGCAAAGAAACTGATTATCTGCCTTAGTCTGAAAAACATGCTGGAGTGATTTATTTGGCAAAGGAAATTTCAATACAATGAGTACCTTGGTGATTAATGGTGAATGTTATGCAGATCTACAATTAAAAGAGCAAATGAGACAGAAATAAATATACAATCTACATTTTAGAGAAAAAGAAAATACTAGGAAGCTTGATAATGTCGGAACCAGGGCATGAGCTGCAGGAAAGTCTCTTTGATCAGATCAGAGACAATGAGGAGGGGCCTCAGGATGTGCACTGGAACAATAGAAAGGCCCCACCCAGCTAAGTTTCCTCACCAAAGGAAAACACCAAAAGAGTTTTCTCCTAGAAAACTGAAACAGACAAAACCTGCTGATAATATGGATGAAGTAGGATAAAGTCTACCCAAAGCTGGCTGCCTAACACTGGACATGGCAGTGTTGTTCATGTGGTGCTAAATTTAGAGCAAGGAAAGATTCAAGAGTGATGGAGTGATTGGTTCTTCCATCTTGGTTTCATAGAGACATAAAGTACAGGAAGCATGTATCAGGGGGAGTCCTTGTATGAAGAAGACCCTGACAGGACAAGAGACATTGACAGGCCATTGTATGAAACTATGAGGAGAAGCCTAGTTGGTACTGGAGACTCCAAGATTTTGGAGATTCCATACCCACGAGACATCTGCTAAGGGGAACTGCTTACAGGGACAGGTACCAGTCCAAGAGTGTATTTCCTCAATATGCTTCCATTCCCCCCTTTTGGAAAGGGAATGCATATTCAGTTCAAATTTAAGTTGGAAGAATGATAATGATTTTTTGTTTTACTTTGCAGGGGGATTACACTTAAGAGATTGCTTTGAGTCTCAGAACAGGCTTTGGACTCTGGACTTTTAGAATAGTGTTCAGAATATTAAAGATTGTGGGAACTATTAAAGATGAACTAAAAGAATTTTGCATTATGATATGGCCTATAGCTTACAGGAGATAGAGAATGAAATGTAGTGGTTTGAATGACTGTCCCCCATAGACTCAAGTATTTGGACCAAGTATTTGGACATTTGGTCCCCATTTGTGATGTTATTTGAAGAGGATCATGGAATCTTCATCAGGAGTGGCCATGATGGAGGAAACATGTCACTGGAGGTAGGCTTTGAAAGTTAAAAGTGATGTCCATTTCCAAGCTGACTGTTTGCTGTGCCTGCTTGAAGATGTGAGTGCTCAGTTTTAAGCTCTGGCCACCTCTTGCTGTCATAACCTTCTTCACTCTCAATTGTGTAACTCTTATTGGCCTTAGCACTGGTGTTTTATAACAGCAACAGAAAAGTAACTAATGGGTACAGTTACAATCCTTACATGATGAAGACAATGTGTCAACAGACAAAAGAAAGATATTCAAGTTTCAGCATTCAAACAAGCATGATGGATGAGGGAGAAAAATGTTCTTGTCACCAAGCCTGAGAACCTATGTTTGACCTCCAGAGCACAAAGTGCAAAGAAGGAACTCCTGCAAGTTGTCTTCTGACTTCCACATGCATGTGCTACAACATGTATACCCTCTTCTACCCATATAAGATAATATATGTTAAAAAGAAAAAAAAAATAAAGAAGATTCATCATTCCATAAGACTGTGTTTATAAAGGGGAAGAATGGAGGATAATTTAAAGCTTTAATTAGAATATTGAAACCTGTTAGCTTGAATGGCAAATTTCTTCAAGTAATATATACCTATGTAAATAAAGATGAGAAGTAATAATTAAAAATAAAAGGATTTGATGTAAATTTACCTTTATTTTCCAAGTTAAAGAGTTTTGGTTATTTGTCCAGATTCATTACAAGCAGGATAAAAATAATAGAACTTCCTCCAATATTGCTTCCTAGCATTTTGTCTATTTGGATGGCCTGATTTCCTTTAAAGATACAGTCACAGACTTCATCTGAGCAATGCAGACACTAAAATAAAAGTCTGTTCTTCAAATCTATTGACATTTCCTACAGGGACCCTGAATCCCTAAGCAATGAATAGGAAGTCATAATACATTAATGGCCTAGTTTACTCTTTTCTTAAGAGCATCATCAAAACCCAACATAGTGAGATTTATGTTCATTGTCGATTTTAATCTCCAACATGGCCCATCCACAATAAAATGCAGTAAAGAAGCTTTCTGAATGGAGATTGAAAGTTCCCCTGAGTCAGAAGAGCCATTCTGTTCCATGCTTAGTGGCAATCAATCATGAGTGTTATTCTCCAGTAAGTATGATCCATCTGTACTGTACCCACCTCCTGAATTAGAGGGTAGAGGGAAGCCCTTCTACTTATATTACCCCAGCAATGAGATATGAGAACATGCCATTGACTCAGAGAAGAATACATTCTCCCATGTGTGCTATCTGTGCTTGGTAAATTTGGGATAAAAAATTGTCTGGTATATTTAGGTATAGTATGAAGAAGACAGAGTGAATTTGAACGGATATTGCTTGCATTAGAAAATAATATCTAAAATAATTATCACATTGTCTCAGATTTTAAAAGATAAGTCCTCATTGATTTCATAAACGTCATCATGTTTGTTATCAGAATAAGCATGTCTTTAGAAGATGGTCGATCTGGGGGCTGGAGAGATGGCTCAGAGGTTAAGAGCACCAACTGCTCTTGCAGAGGACCCAGGTTCAATTCCCAGTATCCACATGGTGGCTAAGAACCATCTTTAATTCCAGTTCCAGGGGAATCCGATTCCCTCTTCAGACCTCCTCAGCATTGCATAACATGGGTGCACTAACCTACATACATTCAGTACACTCATACACATACAAAAATAATAAACAAATTAAAAAAAAAATTTAAAAAGATGTTGGATCTGGAACATGTTAATGTATATCTCTTAAATATCATAACTGAATCTCCCAAAACTTTTTAAAAGATTAATAAATAGGCCTTCAAAAGTAATAATGATGCAATGTATGTTTCAACAAAGATTACTAAACTACATAAACCTGAACCAATTCTTAATTAAAGTGCTTCTCTAGATGCTCATCACAAAGCAACTCTGGGCATCAACATGCAGAAATTACCGTGATCATGGCAAATGGAGACACATACAAGAAAAGGCTCTTACGTTCCATTCCGCTTAAATTTCATTGACCAACATAGAGTTTCAGGCTAATCTTACTTAATTTTCTTTGTCAAAATAAGGGATAAGCTTAATTTTTTAATCAATGTATTAAACTGAATTCTTTTTTTTTAATTGGTTGATTTAATTTTTTTAATTTTTTTTATTTTTAAGGGATTCTACAATACAATGACACAGTTGTTTGCAGATAACAATGATGTTACTCAGTATGTCATACAATTAAGTAATTGGTGCATTTTGCAAGTATCTATGTCCAAATTTTGAACAACCCAAGGTTCCCATAGTCCAGTTGGAGAAGCTTGTATGCACAGGCATGTTGATCAATCAGGTGTCCAGACTATATTCCTATAGTCTCATGATTCACCCCTATCTCTCCACAGCCCTTACAATCTACCACACCTCCTCTTCCGCAGTTTGTTCATCAGCTACACCTCAACAGCCTGGAGATACAGTGCAACAGTGGCAGCCAAGTGTCTATATTATATCCCAAAACTATTTGGCTATTAGCTCTCTCCTTGGAGGAATAACTCACAGCGGATGCCACAAGCTTATGTCCTCTAGTGGTTAGGCGATGTTATAAGCCACAATAAGAACTTGTCACCCTTTATAGAGAAACCACAGTTTGCGGATTAGCATACCATCCAAGCATCTGTGTCTATGCTCACAGCTTAGCTTGACACAATAAGTGGTACTGCTTAAATGCCTGTACATCCAATAGCTTGAGCTTTGTTAGTATGACTGAAAACGGTATCACTGTGAAAGCTGTCAATCCGTGAAGGGAGACAAACTGAACAGACCGGAGTCCAAAATGACAACTCCAAAGAAATTAGACTGTTTTCTTCTCACCCACTTGTGCCCCTTTCCTAAACTGAATTCTTTAGCAGTGGTCATGGTCATTTTTACTGGATGCCTCTGAGGGGAAATCAGTTCCTGAACAAAATGTTCCCATAACTGATAAGTTATTTGTAGAGTGTTTAGGAAACAATGAAGAATGTGATTTCCTTTTTCTGGAAGATTACATGGTCTTTCTGACACCCCTGCCCAATTACAGTTTCAGCTGGTTAAGAGTCCATGAGGGTGGGGCTGGTATGACCGGAGGCAGCAGCAACAGAATACTGAGGACCCATATCTTCAAGCAGACACAGGAAGCAGAAACAGACTGGAAATGGGCAAGCTATATACTCTCAATGCCTGTCCTCAGTAACATGTTTCTTCTAGCACGCCCACACCCAGATGGTTTGAATGAGTAATGTCTGTTACAGGATCCAAGTATGTGAAGACTTGGTAGGTTGATGGTACTGTTTAGGGAAAGTCATAGAACCTTTAGGAAGTATAGTCATGTAGGAAGAAACACATCACTGAGGGCAGGCTCTGAGCGTAGATAGCCATGTTCCATTTCAGACATACTTTGAACACAACACTTAGAGCAATGGAGCTAGAACTGACTTGGAAGCCTCCTTCCCAAAGAAGAGCTCTTATATCAAATGATGCCTTTCAAGCTTCTAAGGGATATAACCAATAAATATTCCTACTTAGATGTAAAGCCTATGAACCACAACAATGACAAGTCAAGCATATTATCTCTCTTGGTACAGTAGCAGAACTTTTATCTTATGGTAATCAAAGCTTTCTAATTGGAATTAAGATCTTCTCAGTGGGAGAGAGTTTATGTGAAGTGTGTAAACATAGCCAAGTACACATGGATGGAGAAGACCTTAGAGAAAAACTTACTTGTTTCACTTCATAGACCAAGGAAATTTCTTATTATATTGTACTGCATAACCTTATTTATACAGACAAGTCTACCTCTCACCATTCATCATCAAAAACAGATATAAATTACTACAAAGTTCCACAACTGGTCAAATGCAGAGAATAAGTAATTCCTAAGTGATAAATCTATAGTGCAACTTCTCCACCAAAGGTTCAGGGAACATGGTGAAGGGGAGAACAGAAAGAATATAAGAGCCATTGGGACAGAACACCTGATGTTAGTTAATGAATTCTAGGTGTGATAGGGAGCTGCACTATTGAAATTTCATTGGTAGTCTAACAAGATCTACATAGAACTGGTTTTGTCAAAACCAGTTGACCTGACAAGGAGGATGGGGGAAATTTGATAGGGTCCCATCTCAAGATGAACAGCTACAGGCAATCAATAAATGTTATGGGACTAAGAATTAGTTTTCTGCAAGGACTGTCTCCCTGGCACATGATCTAATACCAGATGGGTAGCCCTAAATACAGACATTGGTGGGTGTGGTGGCTCACACCTTTAATCACTGCACTCAGGAGGCAGAGGCAGGAGGATCTCTGAGTTCTAGGCCAGCTGGGGCTACAGGGAGACCCTGTCTCAAAAATACCAAAAAAAAAAAAATACAAGAAATTGAGAGGGAGTGGGTGGCATGGAAGGAGTTGGAAGATGATTAGGAAGGACGGAAATAATGCATATACAATAGTAATGTATGAAATTCTAAAAGAATCAAATGTATGTAAATGATTACAAAATTTTAGAGGGAGGTTAGTTAGGCAGTTCATACATAGGAGGAAATACAACTATGATAACAATTACCTTAAATTCACAAAAAAATTCAATAACAATTTCAAATATCATTGCTTTAGGTAAAATGAATAATTAATCCATTCATATTCTTTACAAAATATGCAGGTAGCCTATTTGTGGGAAGATCCCGTTTGAATTGGGAGCTAGTTCTCAGCTAGCACCCCTCAGGGCACCATGTGGCCAAGAGTCTGACCCCACCCCAAGGAGGAGCAAACAACATGGCCTACCTGGGTGATGCTGGATGGTGAAACAGTGTGCAGTGGTGCAGAGTTGGTGGGCCTATGATTGACCCAGGGAACTGATGTCATTTAGTTTATAAAAGCAGGCTGTAGCAAGGAATAAATTTGAATTTCCCATTAACATCATTACGGAATTCCCAGCCTTTATTTTTTTTAATCTTTTGCATGCACACAAGCCAAAGCAGGCCTGCATTTCATTCAGGTGGCCAGTGGGTTGGAAAAGGGTTCCAGTGCAGACCACCAATCTGGATAGCTGGTGTTGTGAGTGGACATAGGCTGAAGATAGGCTTAGAGCCATCAGCCTGAAATTCCTGTCCAGGGTTCAGCAGTCTCTAGGAAGGTGGGAAGTCATGGCCAAAAGTAGAACACATGTCTCATGATTCCTGGCTAAGGACCTGAGTCGGAAATAGGCTCAGGCCAGGCTACAGGAAGTAGCTGGCTGGTCTCTTTGCCGGGAGGCCAGTTCCCTATAGAAGCTGCTGGCAGGTGCTGTTTCCCCTCCCTTTAGCAAGGCAACCTGGCACCTGGTCAGCACAAAAGAAAGCTTCCTACATCTATTTATAATTTTTGTGTGTAAAAAAAAATGCATGGCTATGTAACATAAAATAGAAATATATTTTAAAAGAATTAACTGTAACAAAATATTTACAAATCAATATAGACTGTGTATATTGCTTTACAATATAAGATCATTGAACCTAATAATGGTTGTGCTTTTTCTTTTGTAACTGTTGGTGTTTACTCCTACAACTAGAACTGAGTGCCAGTTCTCCACAAGCTGCATCCACAGGCAGGCCTTTCTTGGTTGCCTTGGTGTTCAGGATCTTTGCAGAATCCATGCCCACAGGTCAGCCATACTTAGCAGCCCAGCCCTGCATATTTTTGACTCTGAAAAGGCTTATTACAGGCCTGAAAGTTCTAACCCTGCCTCTGTCACTTATTGCCTGAGTTACTAAACAAACATTTTCTTTTGTTGAATATTCCTGAAACATTGTGTCTAGAAAATGTATTTTAGCATCTTCTTTCACTCTCAGATTCACAGAAAGTAGTATTTTATCATATGAAGTATATGTTTTCTAGGTTATGGATGGCTAAATAACCCTGAGAGTTACTTATTATTTGTCTTTTATCATTATTCCAACTATAACATCAAATGTAATAAGACAGTGAGCCATGAGTAATTGCTTTACAGTGCTCTTTCACACTGTTCATCATCTGAGAAGAACATAGCCTTGTTTTGTGTTATCTCTATATAAATATACCTAAGCATCACTTATTGCTAATACATTCACATAAATCTCATGGTCAAAAGTATTGTGTGCCTGAATGAAGAGTGCATACCATATAAATTTCAGCATAAGGCAATGTACAACCACCCTGCATCTACAATCACTAGATAATGACCCATCAACGGGGTCCTGGAAAAGAAGGAGTGAGGAGAATGGGCAAGAGACACAAGGAATGGAGACAAGACAGGTTCTGATCAAGTCTCGTTTATTGTAGGAACACAAGTAGAATATAAAGGGTAGGGAATGAGGAAGCATTGCCAAACCACAGGCACCTCAGTGCTTACATATTGGAAAGAATGTGCAGATACAGATCTTTACTTAAGGCAAACATTTGCAACACCTCCTGTGAAAAGTCACAACGGACTTCAACCCCCTCATGACTATTTCAGTGCTGGGAAGCTGCTAGTGGAAAATTACCAGATGGCTAAACTCTTCCAAGAGCCGCACAAGATAACACATTATCACTCTGCTTGGGACATTATAAGCCATGTAATCACCACAAGAGGACACAGAACTATGGAAAACATGGTCTACTTAGCCACACCATGGACACCTGCTTGCCATATAAGAGCTAAAACACAAAGCTTAATTGTTACCTTGTTAGATCTCAGCAGGGAACCTTCACATCAGCTTACTCAACATTTTTACTGATCTGCACATTTCAATAAATGATCATGAAAATGCCATCAGCTCCTGACATTACCAAGAAACATGAACTAATGGATCAATTTAGAACTGTGTGATCCAAATAATGAAAACTGACTTTGTTTATATGTTAATTCAGTACCAACTCAAGATGGCATTTTGCATTTTCTTGATTTAAGATTCACATTTTGGATTATTGGTAATGATCCAAAAGGGCAAAACAGATAGTCCAGTTGATAAAATGCTTGTGAGGACCTGAGTTAAAACCCCAGAACCCAGGCAGTAAAGGCAGGCATGGTGATGAGTAACATAGTCTCAGCATTGAGGAAGCTGAAGCAGGTGAATCCTTGGACAAGGCAAGCCTTCAGGCCACTGAGAGATAATATGTCAGAAATGTGGTGGTTGGCACCTGAGGAACAACACCTGAGAGTGAATGCCATCTGACATCGGACAAACATACACACACACACACACACACACACACACACACACACACAATTCTACAAAAAGAGCACCCTAGATCTCTGAACTACTTTCTTAATTCAGACATGCCCACTGCCTCCTGATCCCCTGTCCTCAGATGAGCTTGGTTTCACAGTCTTGTTTCTCAGAGCCTTCACAGGCTGCTCTCAACACCATTTACCTTTGGACAGCCTTCTACCCTTCCTGTCCTCATCACCAACATGCCTTGAATTCCTGAGACCTGGCTTCTTTCCTGATAAGTTAATGATTTCACACAAGAAGTCTTGATTCTCCTGTAGCTTAAGCAGCTCTAAATTTCTCCACCCCTACAGCCTGTTTCCCTTATAGCCTTGGACATAGGCCCACTTTAAACTCTTGTGCTGCAGATCTCTAGACTGTCCTCTTAGTCCAGAACTGCCTATGCATCCTGGTACCCTGCACTCAGACCAGCTCAATATCCCAGTCTTGTTTATTAGACCTATCGCAGGCTGTCCCCACACCCAATTTGCCTTGGATTCTGGAGAATAGTCTTCTTCCCTGCCTAGTTTTTTTTTAATTAATTTTATTTATTTATTTATGTATGTGTATGAATGTACTGTCTGCATCCAAGTCTGCACACCCGTGTAGTGCAATTCCGCGGAGGTCAGAAGAGGGTGTCGAACGCCCCTGGAACTGGAGTTCTCCTGGAACTGGAGTTTCAGACGGTTCTCGGCCGCCATGTGGGTGCTGGGGATCGATCCCAGATCCTCTGCAAGAGTGGTCGGCACTCTTAACTGCTAGGCCATCTCTCCAGCCCATTCCCCGCCTAGTTTAACAGACCCTCCACAGGCTGATCCCAAACCACATTCCATTGAATTCCTGAGAGCATCCTTCTACCCTCTCACCCTACTACTCTGACCTGCCTAATACCAAGACAAGCCTACTACTCTGTGAGAACCTGAAGCACATACCAACAAACTGTCATACCTGAGCAAAAATCAACCAAGCTTCATCAACAATACAAACCAAACCAAAATTAAATAAACAAAGGGGGGGAGGAGCTTGCAGAGCTCAGGTTTGTGCAACAGGTAACTAGAGGTGTGACATTGTGCTCAGTGCCTCAAGGGAAGGGGCCTGGAACTTTGCAGCGATAGGGTGAAGCAAGAATCATTGTAATATCCGGAATCTACCTGCTACAGATAACTCTGAAAGCCCACAGAGATATTGGATAACTGGAAATCTTGGGGACAGGTCTTACAAGTTCTTGCTTCAAGCCACACACATAGTTTCATTCCCACAGTTATACGATATGTCCTTTTGGGTGTTTAAAGACACGCAGCTAGCCCAGATTAACCAAGGCTTTTGTTTTCTCAAGGTCAGTTGAGGATCTGGTCCTCAGAACTTGGGTTTTTTGGGTGGGTACAGGAAGGGAGCCCCTGGCTCTTTGGGCTTTTCATTTACCAGTTCCACCCACTAGAGGACAAAGTCAGGTCTTGCTAGACCAGGCTTCCCTTTTGGAAGCATGAGCAGACTTTCCTCTTTAAAGACTGGACACTGGCTGAAGTCCTATTAGTGGATCTCCAAGACCTCCCTGCAATGAAGATTGGTAACTAACATTTGCAGGACATTTCCAGAGATGCCCCCATGCATAGTCCCCTGAGACTTAGTTAACCTATGAGTGGAAGGAACAAAGTTATCCCTTAAGTCCCTTGGCGAAATTGGTATGGGCATTTAGTAAGGTCATTAAGCATCCAGAAAGGCTAAGTTACACCAGCCTGATACTTTTAATTACTGTATATTTTAGAAAATGCTTGGACAAAAGCTTAACTAACTTTGTATAAGAAATACTAAGAAGCACTCCTGTAAGAAAAAAATACTATGGGTAGACACAAAGTCATGACAAACTAGTTTTTTGTTTAGTTCCATCCATTTACCTGCTAAGTTCATGATGTCATCTTATTTTACCACTGCATAGAATTCCATTGTGTAGATGTATCACATTTTCTCTATCCACTCATCAGTTGAGGGGCTCTGGGGTTGGTTCCAGCTCTTTCCTGTTATGAAGAGAGCTACAATAAACATGGCTGTGCATGCATCTCTGTGGTAGGATGAGTCTTATGGGTATATACCCAGGAGTAGTATGGCTGGTTCAGTTGGTAGGCTCATTTTGAGTCTTTTAAGTGTTCTCAACACTGTTTTCCATAGTGATTGTAGGAGTTTACATTCTCACCAGCAATGGATAAGTGTTCCCCTTTCCCCACAACCTCTCTAGCAGTTGGCATCATTTGTTTTGTTGATCCTAGCCAGTCTTATCAGAGTAAGACATCTTAGAGTGGTTTTAATTTGCATTTCTTTAGTTATTAGCAATGTTGAACACTTTTTAAGATGTTTCTCAGCCATCTCTATTTCCTTACTTGTAAAGTCTCTGTTTAGCTATTTACTCCATCTTTTGAGTGAGTCATTTGTTTTCTTACTTCTTTGTTTTTTAAGTAGCTTATGTATTCTGGAAGGTAATGCTTTCTTAGATGTATCAGCAGTGAAGGTTTCCTCCCACTCTTTCGTCAGTCTTCTGTTCACTTACTTCCCTGAGTGTTTCCTTCTCTCTACAGAAGATTTTTAGTTTAATGAGGTCCCACTTCTCCACCATTGACTTATTTCCTGAGCAGCTGCTGTCTGACAAAGCCCTCTCCTACACCTTTGTCTTGTAGGTTGCTGCCAACTTTCCCTCTTATCACTTTCAGAGTTTCAGGTATCATGTTGAAGTCTTTGATCCATTTGGAGTTGATTTTTTTACTGGGTGAGAGGTGGGGGATTCATTTTATTTTTCTACAAGTGGTGATCCAGTTTTGCCAACACGATTTGCTGAAGATGCTGTCTTTCCTACATTGAATCTTCTTAGCCCCTGTATTAGTCACTTTTCTGTTGCTGTGACAAATCACCAAGACAAAGGGAACTTATAAAATGAAGAATTTGTTTGAGCTTACAATTGATGGTTCCAGGAAATCAGAGTACATTGTAGTGGGAGGCATGAAAGCCGAGGTTCACATCTCACAATAAGCACCATCAAGAGAGAGACTGGAGATCACAAGGCTTGTTAAACTCACTAAACCCGCCCCCAATGACATACTTCCTCTAGCACAGCCACACCTTCTATGACCTCCAAGAACAGTGCCACCATCTGGAGACAAAGGGTCTGAATACTTAAAGCCTAAGAGGGACACTCTCATTCAAACCACCACAGACTCCTTGTCAAATATAAAGTGGCTGAAATTGTATGTGCTCAAGTTTGGGTCTTTAGTTTTGTTCCTTTGGTCTACAGATCTATTTTTGTGCCAGCACCAGGCTGTTTTTATGACTATAGCCCTGTAGTATAGTTTGAAGTCTGGTATAGAGATCACCCCTGTATTGCTCTTTTTGCTCAATGTTGTTTTGGCTATTTGGGGTCTGTTGTTTTTCCATATGAATTTAAGGACTTTTTTCCCAAGCCTGTGAAGGAATTCTTGGGGATTTTAACTGGGATTGCATTGAATCTGTACAAGAGTTTGGGTACAATGCACAGTTTTTACTATATTAATTTTCCAATCCATGAGCATGGGAGGTTTTTCCATCTTCTGATGTCTTCTTCAATTTCCTTCTTCAGGGGTTAAAAAAACAGACCTTTTGACCAATGGAAAAAAAAATGAGGATCTGATCAATACCATTCTCTTGAGATTCTTCTCATTCCTCTATTCCTATGATGCAGAGGTTTGATCTTTTCATAGTGTCCCATATTTCCTGCTTGTTCCACTTTGGTGTATTTTTAAATTTTTCATATTCTTTATTTGAGCTTTTTAGTTGATCTGTGTTATCTTCCAGATCTGATATTCTTTATTCTGCTTCCTCCATTCTATTTCTGAGGCTTTTTCCTTTCCTTTCTTCTTGATTGGATGAGTGTTCAATTTCCTTTTTCATTTCATCCTGTGATTTCTTTAGTATTTCCATTTCCTTTTTGAGCTTCTCAATTTCTTCTTGGTGCTCCTTCCTTGGTTGGCTTCCTTTTTTGGTGCTTCTACTTCCTTTTGGAGTTTGTTTTTTTCTCCCTCTAGTTCTTTCTGGAGTTTGTCAATCTCTTCCTTTAGTTCTTTCTGAAGTTTGTCATTGTATCCCTCTAGGTCCTTTTTGAGTTTTTCATTCTCTCTCTTTAGTTCTCTGAATTCTTCTTTATTTTCATTAATTTCTGTGCATAGATCTGCAATTATTCCTCTAAGATCTGTTCCTTAGGTCACCTCCAGGGGGATCCCATTGTAGCTATCTCCTACAGGCTTGGTAGAGCCTGATGTGGAATTATCCTGCACCATTCCCATGTTGTCCCTTCATTGTGTCCCTGGCATGTGGGTTTCCCTTTTGTGATTCAAATCACAAATGTCTTTTCACTATGTTAGGGGCTGGTTTTGCTTGCCTCCTTCTGATGTTGTTTTTTTTTTTTTTTCCTCCTACTTGTTTATGGAGTATTGACTGGTCTAGGCTTCAGGCTTTCAACTTCGTTTATATATTGGATATTGGAAGTCAAAGACACTCTTCCCTTCCTGTTCTGAATGTTCTCCAAAAAAGCCTACTTGGATACTCTCTCATCAATTCCAGTTGGTGGGGTGGGGGGGATAAGCCTGACTTAGCCCATGCCTTGGTACCTGTCTGGAGCAACGTCCAGGCTCCTGTGCTTCAGGAGCCCTCCCCCACAAAGACACAAAGGCACGGAACCAAACCCACCTGGCACAAGCTGCAAAGGTGAAGGGCATCTCTGCACAGACAGCTGCCCCCTACAAGGGTTTAGAGTTGAGACCCTTTTCCAGCAACCCAGGTGTCAATCTACCCTAAAATCTACCTGTCTGGAGCAACTGTCGGGCTCCTGTGCTTCAGGAGCCCACCCTCACAAAGACACAAAGGCACCAAACCAAACCCACTGGCTGCAAAGGTGAAGGGCCTCTCTGCCCAGACAGCTACCCCCTACAAGGGTTTAGAGTTGAGACCCTTTTCCAGCAACCCGGGATTCAATCTACCCTAAAGTCTACCTGTTTGGAGTGACTTCCGGACTCCTGTGCTTCAGGAGACTGCCCACAAAAAGACACAAAGTCACTGAACCAAACCCACCTGGCACAGGCTGCAAAGGCAAAGGGCAGCTCTGCCCAGACAGCCACCCCCTACAAGGGTTTAGCAGAGACCTTTTTCCAGCAACCCAGAAGTCAATATACCCTAAAATCTACCTGTCTGGAGTGACTTCTGGGCTCCTGTGCTACAGGAGCCCGCCTGCACAAAGACACCGGGCAGCTAGTGTTTTAACTATGGTATGATGTGGGGAGTTTATTTTCTGATCTTGTCTATTTAGTATTCTATGTACTTCTTATATTTGTATGGGTTTGTCTTTTTTAGTTTGGGGACATTTTCATCTATTATTCTGTTGAAAATCTCATCAATACCATTCTCTTGGGATTCTTCTCCTACCTCTATCCCTATGATGCAGAGGTTTGATCTTTTCATAGTGTCCCACATTTCCTGGTTGTTCTACTCTTGTGTATTTTTAAATTTTTCACAGACTTTAAATGAGCTTTTTAGTTGTTCTGTGTCATCTTCCAGCTCTGATATTCTTTTTTCTGCTTCCTCCATTCTGCTTCTGAGGCTTTTTCCTATTCTTTCCTCTTGACTGGATGAGCATTCAATTTCCTTTTTCATTTCATCCTGTGATTTCTCTAGTATTTCCACTTCCTTCTGGAGCTTCTCAGTCTCTTCTTGTAGCTCTTTTCTTCACTGGTTGCTTTCCTTTTTCATTTCAGCATGGGATCTTTTCAGTGTTCCCACTTCCTTTCAGAGTTTGTCATTCTCTCCCTCTAGTTATTTCTGGAGTTTGTAATTTTCTCCTTTTAGTTCTTTCCAAAATTTGTCATTTGCCCCTTCTAGGTCCTTCCTGAGCTTTTCATTCTCTCTCCTTAGCTCTGTGATTTGCTCTTTATACTCTATGACTTCTTTGAATATGTATATGATTTTTCTTCTAATATTTTTGTCCTGGGTTACCTCTAGTGAGATCTCATTGTAGAAATTTTCTATAGGGATGGTAGAGTTTAATGTGGAATTATTCTGTGCTTTTCCCATATTGTCCTTTTGTTGTGTTTTTGGCATGAAAGTTTGTTTTTGTTTGTATACTGATGTGACTCTCAAATGTTTCTTCAGTCTGTTGAAGGCTTGCTTTACTTGCTTCTTTCAGATGCCTTCGTTGTTTTCTCCTTGTTAATGGAGGGTTGACTTGTCTAGGTTTCAGGCTTTCACTTTTGGTTATATATTGGAAGGTCTAACTCACTCTTCCCTTTCTGTTCTGAGGGTTTTCCATAAACTGGGTAGATAACAACTAGGTCAGTACTCTGCTGAGCACTGTGCTCATTCTGCTTCCTGCTAGACAGTTCCTCTAGGTTGGTTGTGGGGCTTGGTGTTGCAGGATTCAAGTTGTGTCAGGTTCCCTGTTTCTTTCATGGCCTTGTGCCTGGAATCACTACTGTAGTCCCACTTGGACACTTGCTTTGTAATTCCACTTGGCAGGGGCATGGGGAGGTACTCTTGACCTCTATGCACCTGAGTCCCTGCACAGCTCTGGGCCCACCTGTGTTCCAGCTGTCTGGGTATCTTTGCCCTCACAGCTGCACAAGCCAACAATACAATACTCCTTCTGGCTGGAGCACCTGGCCTATACCCTGTGCTACAGCTGGTCTGGTGATAGCAACCAATCTTTATGCTCAACAGGCCACTAAACCAATATTCCAACAATCTTCCTGGCTGGCTGACACCTGGCCCTCACCCTGTGCTCCAGCTGATCCAGCCAAGCAACCTGTCTCTATGCACCCATGTCCCTGAGAGGTAACAAGCCCACCTGTGTTCTGGCTGCCTGAGTATCTACACCCCACAGCTGCACAAACCAACAATCCAATACCAGGTGTTCTTGGAACTTTCATCAAATATCAGGTGGCTGAAATTGCATGCATTCATGTTTGGTGTTCCATCTATATACATGTCTTTTGTTCGCCCATACCATGCTGTTTTAATGACTATCTCTGGAATAAAATTTGAGATCTGGTATGATAAACCCCACAGCATTGTTCTTTTTGTCCAAGATCACTTTGGTTATCTAGGGCATTTTGTGATTCCATATCAGTTTTAGGATTTTTTTCCAGCTGTGGAAAGAACAGTATGAACATTTCAATTGGAATTGCATTGGGTATATAAATTTCTTTTGATGGTATCATCATTTTCTCAATATTAATTTTACCAGTCTATGAGCAGGGTAGGTTTTTCTATCTCCTGGTGTCTTTCTAAATTTATTTCTTCAGAGATTTGAAATTTTCATTGTATAGGTCTTTAGTGTCATTGGTCAAGTTTATTCTTAGATATCGTTATGGGGATATTGAAAATCAGAGAGTTTCCATGTATTTGTTCTCCAATAGCTTACTATACTATATAGAATGATTACTGATATTTGTAAGTTATTTTTGTATTCTGCCACTTTCCCTAAAATGTTCATCATTTCTAGGAGTTTTCGAGGAGAATTTTTGGGTTCTCATATATAATATCATATCTTCTGCAAATAGAAATAACTTGACCTCCTCTTTTCCAATCAGCACTCCTTTAATTCCCTCCTCTTATTGCTTTTCTGATCCCTTATCTTCTTGTTCTAGCAAGACTTTCAAATACTATATTTAAATGGGATAACAATCCATAACACCAGATGAGATTTACAACCTTATTTTGTTAATATATTTGTCTGTATTTCCTTAGCATCCTTTCTCAATTCAAAACATAGCATAAAGTCTGCAGCCATAAAATCCTTCTCAATTCAAAACATAACATAAATACTGCACCCCTCTCTTGATCTAATCCTCAATATGTCCTTAAAATCTGGAATCCTACTAAATGCTCACTAAAGGATAAGTGCTCTTGCAACTGTCAACATTTAGTTCTCTAAGCCATGCATAGAAATGGACACCATTAGTGGCATCATTTGAAAGATAAGGTGTCTGAGGTATAGACACATTCTGTAATTATCCCAGAGCTCCCATCATTATAAGTACCTCAGATCTAATGAAGACACAGGGACCTGACTTCAGTGACTGTGCTTCTGTCTGCTTTGCTGGATAGCCTGCAACTGGCTGGCTATTCTCTCCAGTCTTTCCCAGTATGGTATGGAATTGAACCAAGAGGAAATATCTGGAAAACAGTAAATGAGTAACTCATGTTTATGGAGGGAGCAGAGGTGCTCAGTTTCCTAGAGTGTAGCATGAATAACTTTTTTTGTATTTAACTTATTTGGAAAACACCAGTCTAGCTTTGGAAATGAGCAAAAATATTTCTCAGGCTACAAAATAAAATTGGTTCCAATATGATGTCCTTTGTGTAACCTCTGCACTTTGAGAGAGATCGAAAACAGGATCACTGCCTTTTGCCATTTTCCATTAAACATCTCAACCCCTTTTCCACTTCTCTAAACAATTATAGTTTGGTTTGCAAGAGCAAGTTGCTATAATGATAATGGTTTAATTTCCTGTTTTTATTTTTCTAAAACTGTACAATATGTTTGATTTTGGTTTTACATGCATGTTCTAGAGAGAGGTATCTTTCTGTTTTAAACAAAAATAAATAAAGTTGCATTCTGAAATGGTACAGACATTGCATTACCTCAACAAAGCAACATACAGAAACTACTAGACCAAAATATTTCAAATTCATCATTACACTTTCAAAGCAAGAGTGAAGAGATGCTGCAAAAAAGGTGGTAAGAAAATAGAGAAAATACCACAGTATTGAGAAATAGAGGAGATTGGGTGTGGAGTGACTTGATATTATGTGCTTCCCAGTGACCTTGGTATAATGACTGAGATATTCTTTATTGTGATTTGAAGATTTGTGATGGGATCTGACTTATTCCAGCCTGTGCCAAGTATTGAATATTGTCAGAATCAGGAATTACCACCAACTTTGAGCTTCTGTGAGTTTGCATGCCCTAAAATATTTCTGTGAAGAATTATCCGATGGCGTATCACACTGGTCATTCTTTCATTCCCTTTTAAAACTACTTTATTTATGATTTTTTTAAATTTTATGTGTATGAGTGTATTACTTGCATGTATGTAAGTGCACCCATATTGTACAATGTGGAGGCCAGAAAAGGGCATCAGATCCTGTAGAACTGAAATTATGGACAGTTGTTAGCCACCATGTGGTTGTTGGGATTTAAACCCAGCTCCTCTGCAAGAACAATCAATGCTTTTAACCACTGAGTCACCTCCCAGTCCCCATACTTTTCATATTTATGACAGCCTTCAGCAGTTATCCAATCACTCCAATAAAGAGGAACTCCTTGATTGGCCCAGATTTTATGAGTTACATGTTTATCTGACTGTGTGTAGAATTGTATATTATTTCCGTTTATATACTTTTTGTATTCTAAATCTGTTTAACTTCTTATCTCTGAAAACCTCCAAGCAGAATTCCTTTGAAAGAAGAATCATCTGCTTCCATTGCTTTGACTCTTTTCTGACAGAAATGTGGGCAGTGAGTTTCCTTAGTCAATGTCCTTGTGTGTATGGGGAACATTTTGTTGTGAGTGACAAATGAGAGACACAGAAGTCTGAAAAATTTGTTGTCATCTGGGAAATGTTTTCCAAAGACAACAGAAGCTTAGCAGCCCAAGGCAAGGGGAAGAAAATAGGCATTGCTCCTTGCTTTGGAGAGAAGCAGTGGACACTGGGCGGAGGTTGTCAGGACACAGAGCAAAGAGAGGGAAGGGAATGTTAGTATTGATTGATCAATGGAGTGTGATTCGATTATGTCCATAAGTGACCACTGTGTGTGATGTGTATGCTTGTGTATGGTGCCTTGCATGTGTCAGGTGTGTACTTGGAGTGTGCAGGTGTGATATGTATGTATGCTTGCAATTCGTGTGTCTCGTGTATATCTGTCATCATTTTGGTTTGTTTCCTCTAGTATGCTATGTATGTTATGTACAATATGTATGTGTATGTGGTCTGTTTGTGAGAATGAAATAAACTTTTTTTTGGCCTTTTCAAGACAGGGTCTCCTTATAGCCCCAGCTGTCCTGGAACTCACTCTGTAGACCAGGCTGGCTTTGAACTCACAAAAATCTGCCTGCCTCTGCCTCCCAAGTACTAGGATTAAAGGCGTGCGCCACCATGCCTGGCTGAAATATACTTTTAATGTTATTTAAAACCATTAGGAAATTACAAGAGAAATATATTTTAAATTAAGTATGCTCATTGATAAGTATATAAGTGTATATATGTGCTTTCTGGCATCTTCTCCTGTTTCTCCTATCCCTATCATCCCTGCCCCAGCAGGTTTTTTCACAGATTCATGACTTATAGCTTAGTTTTGTGACCATTGGATTTAAACTATCCACTGGAGTCTGATGGTGTTAACAGTGACTCCTTTCTTAGCACAAATGTCCTTCTTGGGAAGGTTAGGAAAAGAAAAGAACATTTTCCTAAAAATTGGTATAAAATGATAAAGAACAGACGATAATTATGTAGACAAGAGTTAGATGGGTATGTAAAATATTATTTATATTTTAATAATGTAATTCTGAATCATGGTAGTGCTTAGTAGGTAATAAAAATGATGAAAATATTGAAAATTGTTTGGGTAGAAATTTACTACTATGATTCTGCCAAGTGGACATATTTTTTAACTAATTCCTAATAACATATCAGTTTACCCATAGATGAGTGCATTCTCAAACCTCATCAGAGTAGTACGTCTTGCAGTAGACAACAATTAACACAGAGACCTACAAATGGTCAATGTACAGAGAATAGGTGTTTGAAGAATGTTCAGCCATAAATGGAACAGCTATATCATACCCCTCCCATAAAGGCTTAGCAAGCATTTCAGAAGAGGATGTGGAAAGACTGTAAGAGCCAGAGGTGGCAGATGACTGCAGTGAAACTCTGCTTTCTGAACATAGCAAGGATGTTCTTCGGAAGAACCCACAGAGAAAGCATGCACAAGACCTGGGCACTAGCAAGCTTGAGCCAAACAAATGCCAGTATAGATGGGCAAGTGAACAAGATGCTCCAGCTAGCTGAGGAGCTATTGTTAGTTGATAGCTGATAAGACAAGTATAGGGAGTTTACTTTAAGGGTGTGACCCCTAGAAAGTTGGCCTGGGTTCAGGAAAGGGTTTCACCATCAAGAGTATTGGGGCAACACAAATTGGACACAGTGGGCTTTTAAAATAAAAGAGTACACAAAATTAAAGGTGTTGGAGGAGATGGGCAGGGGTGATTATAATTAAAAGTGCATGAAAATTCTCAAAGAATAATAAAACTAGTTTATTATGGATTGTTTATTTTCACAGTTTAGAGATAGTCAACATTTTATGTATTTTATTTTTATTATTTTTTTCTTTTTTAATTTATTTATTATATTTTAAGGGATTCACAATATAAGAGCACAGTTGTTTTCAGACCACATTGATGTTAATCAGTTTGCCATACAATTAGGTAATTGGTGCCAGCATCCACAGATGAGGGATACCATTCATCGTTTGTTTTTCTGGGACTGTGTTACTTCACTGAGCATGATATCTTCTAGCTCCAGCCATTTACCTGCAAAACTCATGTTGTCATCTTTTTTTACCTCTGCATAGAACTCCATTGTGTAGATGTACCACATTTTCTCCATCCACTCGTCAGGTGAGGGGCACATGGGTTGGTTCCAGCTCCTTGCTATTGTGAAGAGAGCTGCAATAAACATGGCTATGCATGTATCTCTGCAGTAAGATGAGTCTTGTGGGTACATGCCCAGAAGAGGTATGTCTGGGTCAAGTGGCAAGTTCATTCCAAGTCTTCCAAGGCTTCTCCACACTGCTTTCCATAGTGGCTGTACGAGTTTACATTCCCACCAGCAGTGGATGAGTGTTCCCCTTTCCCCACAACCATCTCTAATTCCTCACTGGTGAAGTCTCTGTTCAGTTCTTTGCTCCATCTATTGAGTGGGTCATTTGTCTTCTTTCTTCTTTATATATTCTGGTAATCAATGCTTTGTCAGGTGTTTCTGGTGAAGGTTTCCTCCCACTCTGTGTTATTTCTCTTCACTTCCTTGATTGTTACTTTTGATATACAGAAGCTTTTGAGTTTAATGATGTCAAATTTGTCAGTTGTCAACCTTAATTCTTGCCCAGCTGCGTGTCTGATTTAGGAAGTCAACAGGTCTGTTTTTGTGCCAGTACCAAGGTGTGTTTATGACTATAGCCCTGTAGTATAGTTTGAAGTCTGGTATAGAGATCCCTGCTGTAATGCTCTTTTCACTCAGGGTTGCTTTGGCTATTCGGGGTCTTTTGTTATTCCAAATGAAATTAAGGACTAATTCTCCAAGCCTGTGAAGAAACTCTCTGGGATTTTAATTAGTCTTGCATTAAATCTGTATAAGAGATTGGGTAGAATGGACATTTTCACTATATTAATTTTCCAAATCCATGAGCATGGGAGATTTTTCCATCTTCTGATGTCTTTTTAATTTCCTTCTTCAGGGGTTTAAAAAAACAAACCTGTTGGCCAATGGAACAAAACTGAAGATCTAAACTTGAGCACATACAATTTCAGCCATCTCATATTTGACAAGGGGGCCAAGAAGACACAATGGAGGAAAGACAGCATCTTCAGCAAGTAGTGTTGGCAAAACTGGATCACCACTTGTAGAAGAATGAAATTAAACCCCTATCTCTTGCCATGTACAAAAGTCAACTCCAGATGTATTAAAGACCTCAACATGAAACCCCAAACTCTGAACGTGATAGAAGAAAAAGTTGGCAGCAGACTAGAAGACATAGGCATAGGAAAAGACTTTCTAAATCAGGCAACAGCTGGGCAAGAATTAATGTTGACAATTGACAAATTTGACCTCATTAAACTCAAAAGCTTCTGTATATCAAAAGAAACAATCAAGAACATGAAGAGAAATCCCACAGAGTGGGAGGAAACCTTCACCAGAAACATCTGACAAAGCATTGATTACCAGAATATATAAACTGCTCAAAAAACAAAGAAGAAAGAAAACAAATGACCCACTCAATAGATGGAGCAAAGAGCTGAACAAAGGCTTCGCCAGTGAGGAACTAGAGATGGCTGAGAAACATCTTAAGAAGTGTTCAACATCATTAATCACTAAGGAAATCCAAATCAAAACCACTGTAAGATATCATCTTACTCCAATAAGACTGGCTAGGATCAAGAAAACAAATGACACCAAGTGCTGGAGAGGTTGTGGGGAAAGAGGAACACTCATCCACTGCTGGTGGGAATGCAAACTCGTACACCAACTATGGAAAGTAGTGTGGAGAACCCTTGGAAGACTTGAAATGAACTTGCCACCTGACCCAGCCATACCTCTCCTGGGCATGTACCCACAAGACTCATCTTACTGCAGAGATACATGCACAGCCATGTTTATTGCAGCTCTCTTCACAATAGCAAGGAGCTGGAACCAACCCATGTGCCCCTCAACTGAGGAGTGGATAGAGAAAATATGGTGCATCTACACAATGGAGTTCTATGCAGTGGTAAAGAAAGATGACATCATGAGTTTCGCAGGTAAATGGATGGAACTACAAGATACCATTTGCTTGGAATATTTTTTTTCCATTCTTTCACTTTACGGTGGTGCCTGTCCTTGAAGGTAAGATGCATTTCTTGTAGACAGCATATCGATGGATTCTGTTTCCTAATCCAATCTCCCAGTCTATGTCTTTTGATTGGATAATTTAGTCCATTAATATTTAAGGTTATGACTGATAGGTTTGTGTTGCTTCCTTTTGCCTTATTATCCATTCGGGGTTTTGGTTTAGGTTTCTACTTCTGCAGTTATGTTTTTATTGATTTGTCTTTCTAGGTGCCTGGGGATGGTTGCTCCTTTTTTCTGCCCTTTGAATTTCTTCAAGTATTCTCTGAAGGGTTGGTTTTCCAGACATGTATTCTTTCATGTTGTTTATGTCATGGAAGGTTTTTCTCTCTCCTTCAACTATAATTGACATTTTTCCTGGGTATAGTAACCTGGGTTGGTGTCTATAGTCCTTTAACACTGGGAATGCTTTGCTCCACATTCTTCTTGCTTTCATAATCTTGTACTTCTTTAAGTATGGTCACAATTGTACTTCTAATATCTGTGTCCTGGACCATCCCCAGGGGGATCCCACTGTAGGAATCTTCCACAGGGTTGGTAGAGCTTGGTGTGGAATTATCCTGCACCTTTCCCATGTTGTCTCTTCTTCGTGTGCCTGGCACATGGGTTTCTCTTTGCCTGTTTTCCAATGTGAATCCCAAATGCCTCTTCACTGAGTTGAAGGTTTGATTTGCTTGCCTCCTTCAGATGCCTTCATTGTTTGTTTGACTGATTTGTTTTTCTCCTTTACTCCTTGCTTATGGAGTGATGACTTCTCTAAGCTCTAGGCTTTCTATTGGAAGTCCAACTCACTCTTCCCTTTCTGTTCTGAAGTTTCTCCAAAGAATCCACTTGGACACTCCTTCCTTTGTGTGTGTTGGGGGGGTGAGGGTTGCCTGTGGTTCAGGTGGCCTTGGAAGATCCCCGATCTCAAGACTCACAGAAACTGTGATGGTTTGAATGAGTGTCCCCCGTAGGCTTTAAGTATTCAGACATTTTGTCTCCAGTTGGTGGCTCTGTTCTTGGAGGTCTTAGAAGGTTTTGCTGTGCTAGAGGAAGTACGTTATTGGGGGCAGGCTTAGTGAGTTTAACAAGCTTTGAGGTCTCCAGTTGCTCTCTCTCTTCTTCCTGTGCTCACTGCAAGATGTGACCCTTGGCTTGCTGCTCCAGCCCCAGCCACCATGCTTCCCGCCACAATGGGCTCTGATTCCCTGGAACCGTCAATAGTAAGCTCAAATAAACTCTTACTTTTATAAGTTCCTTTGGTCTGGTGTTTTATCACAGCAACAGAAAAGTGACTAATACACAAACCCACATTTTATACCAGCTGGGAGAACAACTCGGTCCCCACAGCCACACCAGCCAATAGGGGCAAAGATCAACAAAGACAATGAAATCCAATCAAACATTCTGCCTGGCTGAAGCACCTAGCTCCTACTTGTGCTTCAGGTGGTCTTGGGAGATCCCTGATTGTATTTTATTTTTAACATAATACTATTATTGATGTTTTGTGTATTTCATATATCATTTTCAGTTCATTTTCTCAGACATATTTCTCTTTCCCTTCCTCCCACCCCACCCCAGTTCATGCATTCTGCCATACATGTCCTGCATCTAGAACACAAATATGGAGAGCAAGCCTGCTTTCAAAACAACTAGCCACTTTTGCTGATATAAAATTAAATACTAAAGTAATGGAAAACGAGTTACATTATTTGTATTGAACATTATTATTAAACTGTGATTTAATACTAAATCAAAGACTTCATTAGTGGATATTCCTAAGATGTTTGCCCAGTGACAATTCTCCTCTGGTGATATTTGTACTAAAGGAGACAAGAAGGGAGATCTCAGTGTGTTTGTAATGCATTTAACTCCTAACCTCTTGATTTAGCTGAAATTATCTTTTAAATTTAATTTCTCCGTTGTTAATTCAGTAGTTACATTCTGATAAACTTCCATGACCTAGCATTATTTTAAGTTACAGAATTCATTAGAGTGGAAAAAAAAGGTAAACTCATTGTTAAGAATACTGTTCCAACTACAACAGATCAGCACCAGCCAAGACTAGTACAAACTGCAGAGAGGAAAGTAACCAGATCAGAGTGAACTTGCCAAGGGATAGTTCTGGAAAATTCTTCAAGTTTCACTCTTCCTTTTCTTTCCATTTCCATCATCTGAATCATATTGCTTTCTCTAGTTTTTCTCTGAACACTGCTTTGGGGTGCCCTACATGCATCCAGATTATTTGATCACATGCCAGAAAGTGGATATTTTTCTGACCCAAACTCCAAGATACAGGTTTC
Organism: Rhizomys pruinosus; assembly: GCA_009823505.1. NCBI lineage: Eukaryota > Metazoa > Chordata > Mammalia > Rodentia > Spalacidae > Rhizomys > Rhizomys pruinosus. The sequence goes on along the minus strand of VZQC01003447.1, from coordinate 1,423,832 downwards.
TGGACTAGATTGGCCAACTCAAGGGTAGCAGTCAAGCCCTTGATATTGAAGTTCAGAGTGAAACGAATCTGTAGATCACAACTGCAATGAATATATCTCCTGAATAGTACAAAAGAAAGAAATAATGGGCCTGCAGAGAAAACTGAGATTTGATGTGTGTACTACTGTACAGATCTAGTTAAGACAATTTGTGTACTTGCTACATAAATAAATCTTGTCATAGCATATATATAATTATTTTAAAGTCAAGAAACAATTCTCCATTATTAGGATCATGTCTATGTGTCTGAACATGCATGGCTCATGGACAGCACTTTGAGGACATATTTGGGAATTAGTTCTCTACTTCCACCTTTCATAGGTTACTAGGCTTTGTTAATAAGCATCTTAAAGCTTTGGGCCATTTTCCCAGTACATTTGGAGCATTTAACAACAAATAAATTCCAGGGTGGCAAGCTGAATTGACTGTTATACTATATTCAATACTTAAAATATCTCTTCATACAGAATAGAATTTCAAAATATATAAAAACTGTGCCCATATTAATAGAAGAATCTTCTACTAGCATCTGAGCTTCTTTTCTTGATATTTAAGATTTTCACTATGGCATTTATATTTATTTGATGCTTAATTGCTTATTTATTTATTTCTATTTTATGTGTATAAGTGTTTTGACTGTGTGTACACAAGTGCACCTGTGTCAAGTAGAAGAGGGGGTCAGATATCCTGGAACTGGAGTTATGGAGGGTTCTTAACCAGCATGTAGGAGCTGGAAACTGAACAGGTCCCTCTGCAAGAGTAGCCAGTGCTCTTAACCACTAAGCCATCTCTCCAGCCCCTATTCAATCCCTTCTATATAAAGTTCAGTAGATGCTAAGAAAAAAATAAAAAAGATCCATCCTTCCTTGACAGTGTATGTAGGAGAATCAGTAAAAATATAAAAACAAAAGATAATGAAAATTATTTATTTTATTTATTTATTTATTTTTTGGTCTTTTCGAGACAGGGTCTCCCTGTAGCCCCAGCTGTCCTGCAACTCACCTTGTAGACCAGGCTGGCCTTGAACTCACAAAGATCCGCCTGCCTCTGCCTCCCAAGTGCTAGTAGAGCCTACAGTGTGCTCTCTTTTGTGATTCACCAAACCACAGCTGGCTATACTTCTTCCTCTTCCTCTCCAGTCTGCCACTCCCCACCACAAGCCTCCACTCACCAACTTTCACTCCTCCATCACCCCTAAAGGCCTGCAGCCTCCACTTTACTCGTGATTTTCCACCTCTTCCTGACCCTTGCCCTCACCTTGGGATTCACCAGCTCCTGCCTGGGGCACACCACATTTTCTCTAGTCACCACATATATACCCCATTCGCAGGCACAAGGCCCTGCTATCACCCCAGACCCCAGACCCCAGTTTGATTCCATTGCCCTCAATTCCCAATAGAAACTTCCCTCTATCAAATGACAATTTCAAAAGCTCATCTCCTTTCATCCACCACCCTTCCCACACACCACACTGCCCAGATATTGAGAGGGGTCCTGAGACATTGAAACCAGTTACAGATCACCAACCCAGTCTCTATCACACTGACTTCCACCCAAGTTCAATGAGACATCATCGCCCTGTCACTAAGAGAGCACAGCTCACTCCCACAGTGAGTCTAACTCATGCCACCGGAGAACCACTTGTAGAAGTATGTGAGTCTTCCACAGTCTCCTGAAGACTAGAAATGAGAATCACCTAACCATACAAGAAGTTCACCCCTGGTCCCAGAAATTCACATATCCTCAATTGTGTGGGTGAACAGGCCTGACACCTCATTCACACAGCACCACAGAGTTAACACAAGACTGAACACAGGGCACCACTCACCTTGCCCACAACGTGATAGAGTGTAGTAACTGCCAAAGCCAAAATCCAAACACCTGCTCAACAAATATGAAACCAGATATCCATTCTAGGAAATACTACCAAGTACCTAACTCAAGATGCCTCAGTCCTATTGCAAAAACATAAATTGTATGGATAGCAAAGGCAGTATATTACCTCGAGAAATCAGTATATTCACCACAATGTTCTTTGAAAAGAGCAACTTTGTTGAGGCACAAAACAATTAATTTAAAATGGAAGTTATAAATATCTTCAATTAAATGAAAGAAGACAAGCATAAATTCTGGAATGAAGACCATGAAAACACAAATAGTTGAATGAAATAAGAAAGTTTTCAGGAAAGGAAAATAAATAAATAAATAAATAATAAAGAAATTTAAATTCTGAAGAAAAACCAAACTGAAATGAAACTTGAAATTAAAAGCTCAATCAGTGGAATAAAATAATAGTAGGACTCTTCATCAATAGATTGAATCAAGTAGAAGAGAGAATTCCTGCCCTAGGACGTGTCTTGTGGGTATATACCTAGAAGTGGTATGGCTAGGTCAGGTGGTAGGTTCATTTTGAGTCTTTTAAGGGTTTTCCACACTGCTTTCCATAGTGGTTGTATGAGTTTGCATTCCCACCAGCTAGCACCAAGTATCTAGTTGTAAGGCAAACTGTTGTAAGAGCAACATTAATGTTATATTCCTTGTGAACTGAAAACAACTGTGCTCTTATATTGTGAATCCCTAGACAGGTTCTAGAACTAACCTACCATTTATTTTCAGACTTTGTATTTTTGGTATATGATGGTGGGTATGTATGCATATTTAGAGTAATATAAAATTAAAATGGAAAAACATGAATCAAGAAATAAATGGAAATAACATACAGTTTATTTTCAGAAGATACAATTTTAATATATGCATGATGTATCAGGCTGGTATAACTTAGCTTTTCTGGGTGCTTAACGACCATACTTAAAGCCCATACCAACTTGGCCAAGGGACCTAAGGAATAACTTTGTTCCTTGCCCTGAGAGGTCAACTAAGTCTCAGGCGACTATCGTGGGGGCATCTCTTGAAATGTCCTGCAAATGTGTGTCCTTCCTGTGTAGGGAGGTCTTGGAGATCCACTAATGGGACTTCAGCCAGTGTCCAGTCTTTAAAGAGGAAAGTCTGCTCATGCTTCAGAAAAGGAGGCCTGGCCTAGCAAGACCTGATTTTGTCCTCCAGTGGATAGATAGAATGTGTAAATGAATAGCTAAAAGGAACCAGGGGCTCCCATCCAACCCCCCCAAATAAAAGAAACTGGAGTGACCCCTGAGGGCCATATCCTCAACTGACCTTAAGAAAACAAAAACCTTGGTTAATCTGGGCTAATTGTGTGGCCTTAGGCATCCAAAAGGAAAATAAAACCAGAAATAATCAGTAAGGCCTGAGAAATTGTACTTCAGATATAAAACTTTAGATCTTAGTAAAAAGACAAAAAGAAATAAAAGAGAGCACTGTTGTTTTGCCTTTGTTCAATTCTTATTTGCAAGTGCATCTACTCTGTGGCCAGCAGAATGCAAAGTGGCAGGTACAGGAAGCAAACAATTTACCTTCTGGGTCACTAGGGGTGATGGTGAGTGGAAGCATTCACACTTTCACCCCTTGACACCTGGACCTGTGAATAGTACCATATATTGGATGCTGATTCAAAGCATATACTGCCTTCTGGAAGACCCTGTCCCACACCTCCTGGCTATTATCACCTAATTGGCACTGTAACTGTGTCTTTAAGAGGCCATTCTATATTTTAACCCTCCAATATAGACTGAAGACTCATGTCTCTCCAAGAATCCTCCAAACCTTCAATGCCAGATGGGGACTACTGAGATATCCAGCTTGTGGACTGAGCAGCTAGTGGGTTTTCAGCCTCATCAGAGTGTAGACTGCATTGTTGGACTACCCAGGCTATATCATGAAGGCCAGTACAGGAAGATCAAGACAAGACGAGTGCTTTCTGGACATCATTTGGGTGACCATAGGAAGGAAAGACCCCAGTGTGTTGCACAAGGGCAAGATTGATGGTTGTTTTGGGTTGCCAAGAAGGAACCTTCAAACACTTCCTTAAGGAAAACATGATATCTTTTAGCAAAAAAAAAAAAAAAAAAGGCCTCCAATTCAGGTGATATGTGTTTGTATGTATATGTTTATGTATGTATATATTTATGTATGTGTGTATGTATATTGAAGCAATACAAGTTTGAGAGAACAACAACAAAAGAACTGGAAAAATTTCTGGAAAGACTCAGAAAAAGATGCAAGATATGTATGGCAGAGTGCAGGAACTCAGGTGGGGTGGGGGGGATGGAAAGGGAAGTGACTCTAAATTCGATTGAGAAATGATGTACGATGTATGGAAAAAGTTTAATAGCAATAAAAAAATAAAAAAAGACACTAACTTAATGGCTGAGAAAGAAAAGATACAGCCTTGCATTGTGTAGGATGTACCAAGAAATACCAGCAGAGAAGTTGGCCCATCTAAGCATTAAAAGGAGGAAAAGCCTCAGACTACTACAGGCATCAAACATCTCTGTGGATCCTATTTGTAACAACTATTTATAATGAGTCCTAATGAACCTTACCTTCTAGGTGCTGCAAAGTTTTAATATGAGAGATTTTCTTACCTACTTTTCATAGAACAAAGAAAAATATGATGGTAATAAAGTCATTTGCTAACTGTGAATTAGAGCAAACTGTTATAGAGGTAATCTCTTATAAAACCAGTAAAACTGCTTTCTTTAGTTGACTAATAGACATAGGAACTGTGAAAAGGATTATTCTCTATTCAGAACCAAATATAATACTAAAGTCTCCTTAAGCTGTACATTTAAGCAAAATATATTAATACAGGAGAGCTCTGATATCAGCAATGGATTATTACACCAAGGAGATGTTGGCTAGGAGATCCAAGGCCCCCCAAAAGGTGAAGGCTTCTTGCCTGTAAACTGGGATACCTGCAAGAAGAGCGGCGACAAGGCCCTGCTGTCGAAGATCTGATGTAAGCATGGGAAAGATGTATTGAGACCACACTTGCAAGTGTACAGTTGGTCTCTGAAATACCAGAGAGTGTTATCAAAGGCCACTAAATCAATAAAGCAAATATTGGTTTCCTTGAGTCAAGCAAGACTCCTCTATCAGCATCAGCTACACCTCACCTGCTTGGAAATACTGTGCAGCAGTGGCAGCCATATGTCTGTATATCCCAAATCTAATTGGCTATTAGCTCTCTCCTTGGAAGAATAACTCATGGCTGATGCCACAAGCTTACATCCTCTAGTGGTTAGGAGATGCTATAACCCACAGTAAGACCTTGTCATCTTTTACAGAAAAAAAAAAAAAACCAAAAAAACGTAATTCATGGATTAGCATACCATCCAAACATCTGTGTCGATACCAAAGTAACCTACCATAACAATTAGTACTGTTTAAATACCTATATATCTAATTGCGTGTGATTCATTAGTAGGATCGAAAGGCTATATATTATACTGTTTAAATACCTATATATATAATTGCATGTGCTTCATTAGTAGGATCGAAAGGTTATGCCTGGACAAGCTGGCAGCCCATGAAAGAAAACAGCCAGAATTGACTAGAGTCCAAGACAACAGCTCCAGAGAAAGTAGACTGTTTTGCTTCTCATCCACCTGTGCCCCTTTTCTAAGCCTAGAGAACAATCTGCAGAAGAGGGGGTGTGGTAGAATGTAAGGGCTGCAATTGGGGTGAATGGTGAAACTACAGCAATATAGACTGGACACTCATTTGATCAACTTGATTGAACATACAAGCCCCCACTGCTGGATGGTGGGACCCATGAGCTGAGTGGGTTTGGGCACAACTGCTTGCAAATTGGTTTTACATGGAGGATGCTTGTACTCACAGATTATCACTTATTGTTAAAAAAATGAAACAAAACAAAACAAAAAAAACAGAGAAAGATGCAGAAAAGTTACGGCAGAATGCATGATCTGGGATGGGTAGAGGTGGGATGGGGGAAGGGAAGGGGATATATGCCTGAACTGAATTGGAAAATGATGTTTTCATTTTCCAGCATCAATAAAAAAATTAGTACTGTTTAAATACCTATATAGCAAATTGCTTTTGTGTCATTAGTAAGATTGAAAAGTTATTCCTGAACAAACTGTCAGCCCATGAAAAGAAACAGCCAGAACTGGTCAGAGTCCAAAACGACATCACCAGAGAAAGTAGACTGTTTTGCTTCTCATCCACCTGTGTCCCTTTTCTAAGCCTAGGGAACAATCTGCAGAAGAAGGTGGCATGGTAGAGTGTAAGGGCTGCGATTGGGGTGAATGGTGAAACTACAGCAATATAGACTGAACACTTACTTGATCAACTTGATTATACATACAAGCACCTCCAGCTCGATGATGGGAGCCTTGGGCTGTGTGGGTTTGGGCACAACTGCTTGCAAATTGGTTTTACATAAAGGATGCTTGTACTCATAACTTATTATTTATTGTTAAAAAATGAAATAAAAGAAAGTATAAAAAAATAAAATAATGGTTAAAAAAGAAGAGAGAATTCCAAGCCTTGAATATGAGGTGGAGGAATTAGATCGGTCAGTCAAAGAAACTGCAAAAATCAAAAAAAGATAGAAAGAAAAGAAAAAAAAAAACTTTGAAAAGTCTCAGAAGGGGAAAAAGTACATGTATGGCAGACTGCATAACTTGGGAGGGGTGGGGCATGGAGGGGGAAATGCATCTAGATTGAACTAAGAAGTGATGTATGAAATGCACAAAACTTCAACTAAAACAACAATAACAAAAGAACAGGAACAGAATATTCAGGAACTCAGGGATACTATACTAAGACCAAAAAATATAAATCATGTGTTTACAAAAAGGGAATGAAACTCTTGTAAACGGCACAGAAATTATTTTCAAAAAACTCATCGAAGAATGTTTCCAAAATCTAAGTAAGGAGATGCCTATTAATGTCAGAGAGCCACAGAGAACACCAAATAGACAGAATCAGAGCAGAAACCTCCCAATTATAAGTTACATAGTAATCAGAGTAATAAATATGCAGAAGAAATGACCCTGAAAGCTGGAAGAGAGAAATAATGAATCACATATGAAGGCAGTCCTATCAAAAGTCACGTATTAACGTGACTTGTGAATCAAAATTATGAAAGCTAGAAGCATGCCCCAAAAGGGCAAAGGAAATCCAAAACAGTTCCGGAGCTGTTAAGCAATAAACCCAAAGCAAACACCACAACCAAGAAACCAATTGAATAAGTATTGGTCAATAATATCTGTCAGTAGTAACAAGCTTAATTGGATTAGAAAACAAGATGCATAATTTTTCTGCCTCCTAGAAGCATAACTCATCATCAATTACTGACAAGACCTTATAGTAAAAGGATGGTAAAAGATACTCCAAGCAAATACTACTAAGAAACCAAGTGGTGTGACTATTCTAATATTTCGATAGACTAAAACTAGTCAGAAGAACTATGGAAGGATCATACTCATTAAGGGTGAAATTCACCAAGAAAATACTACAGTTTTAAACAGATGCACGGAGCAGAAGAACGCCCAATTTAATAAAAGAAATTTTATTAAATCTAAAATCACAGACTGAATCAACATTGTGACTTCTACACCCCACTCTCTTCAAGAGACAGGTCATCCAGACAAAAAATAAATAGGGAAACCCCAGCTATAAACCAAATGGAGTTAACAGACTTATAGAGCATTACACCAAACACCAAAGAATGCACTTTTTTTACTAGCAGTCCATAGACTTTTCTCCAAAATAGACAACATAAATCAAGTATCAGTAACTTTAAGAAAATTGAAATAACACCCATTATCCCATCTGGCCACAAAGGAATATAGCTGGATATCAACAAAAACTAAAATTGGGATTAAATCCACAAACTAAGGGAGACTAAGCAGTGCACTTCTTCATTAAAACTGGATCAAGCATGAAATTCAAGAGAAAAATGAACATTTTAAAATTTAGTTCTTAGTCATTTTTATTTCTTCTTTTGAGAATATTCTGTTAAGAACTGTGTTACATTTTTATTTTTATTTTTATATATTTCACATTTATTTTACCTTTTTCAGAACAGGAACCATTGGCATCTTGAATAAAAAGAATCAGGAAGCATTCACAGGCTTAATTACACAATACTAACTAATTACCACAAAATTCACTAAATTATTTAAAAGAACTCTCCTCAGAGGCAGGAATCTAGTTTCCATAATACTGGGATGGATGACATACAAAACTATATATATATATATATATAATAATATATATTATATATATAATATATATGTATTATATTTCCCTACTCTTGTTTCCTTAAAGCCAAGATGATTTGGCTTTGATGTAGACAAATACTGACATAGTATCAAGTTTTCATTTGGGAATTTCATCCTAATTGTGGCATTTTCAAAAGTGATGCCTACAACCTTGGGCAGATGCAGATTCACAGCTATCTGGAAATAGTCTAGAAATTACAAGTGAACTGAATGAAGGTTGGGACCCAGAAATGGAGACTGAAAACAAACACAAACATTTGTCAATTAGACTCTTTTCAAACTAAATTTGGAAATCTGAACAAGGGTCCAACAGCCACCAAACTCAGGAAAACTGGAAGAAATGAGTATTTAAGACAAAATGTTGAAGTTTTCTGCATTCTGATCTGTGGTGGGTACAACCCATACTCAGTCAGAATGACTTTGAGGATCTGTTCCTAGATGATTCTCCAAGACTGAAGCATCCAGTTCATCAGGTGAGCTGAAAGTATATATATATATATATATGAAAATGGGCTGGAAATAGAACTCGGTGATAGAGTACATGGTAGCATTCATCAGTTGCTTGATTCCATCCCCAGGACAATCCCCCCCCCAAAAAAAAAATAAAACAAAAAAGAGGAGGAAGAGGAGGAGGAGGAGGAAGCAGGGAAGACCACAGGTAAGTCATATATGTATCTTGAGAAAAGATAAAATCTATAGCAGAATGTTGTTCAAAGATAAGAGAACTGAAGGAGAAGCCAGCCATGGTGGCACATGGCTGTAATCTCAGTACTCAGAAGGCTGAAGTGGAAGGGTCTTAAAGCCAGTACAGGCCACATGGGGAGAGCCTGTCTCAAAAAGAACTGATGTAGCTTTCTTTCTATAATGATATCTTTGTTTACCCTTTCCAATGTTAGTAAATAAAATGCATTCGGGCTTGAGAAAGCATCTTTTAGATGGGAAAAGCTGTGCTGAGCACCTACCATCACCAAAGAATGAAGTGACCATCCAGATATCAGGAAGCTCAGCCACCAGTTTTCTAATGTGTTTTACAGACACATTACAAAGTAGAGCTTTACTTGGAATTTGCTATGTAGACTAGGCTGGCCTCAGTCTCACAGAGATCCACCTTCCTCCGTCTTCCAAATGCTGGGATTAAAAGCATGTGCCATCAAACTTGGCTGTGGATTTTTTTTAATCACCTGATTCATCATGTTTATTTTTCTTAAAAAAACATATTGGATTTTGCAATAATATTCTCGATTTCCCAAGGAAGCAGATTATTACAATGCTGATACACAGAAAATCATAAGATTAAAAACAAACAAAAAGGACATATGATGTCCCTCATTTGTGCATCCTAACACCAAATCCTTATTTGTAAGGCAAACTGAATATTTTTTCTTTTTTTAGTAAATATAATACCTGATACTATTATAAAATTAAGCTGGGCCTGGTGTCTCATGCCTTTAATCCTAGCACTCTGGAGGCAGAGGCAGGCAAATCTCTGTGAGTTCAAGGCCAGCCTAGTCTACATAGCAAGCTCCAGGCCAGCTGAGACTAAAGCGAGAGCCTGTCTCAAAAAGGTAAAAATAATGTACATTAAAACATACATCAAGTTGCTGGGGGCTGGAGAGATGGCCTAACGGTTAAGAGCGCTGACCGCTCTTACAGAGGACCCGGGTTCGATCCCCAGCACCCACATGGCGGCCGAGAACCGTCTGAAACTCCAATTCCAGGAGAACTCCAGTTCCAGGGGAATCGGAAACCCTCTTCTGACCTCCGCGACATTGCACGACACGGGTGCACAGACTTGCGTGCAGACAGTACATTGATACACATACAGAAATAAATAAATGCTGGGCGTGGTGGCGCACGCCTTTAATCCTAACACTTGGGAGGCAGAGGCACGAGGATCTCTGTGAGCTCGAGGCCAGCCTGGTCTACAGAGTGAGTTCCAAGACAGCCAGAGCTACAGGGAGACCCTGTCTCAAAAAAAAAGCTCAAAAAATAAATAAATAAATAAATAAAAGACCAAAAAAAAAAAATACATCAAGTTGCTATGTAATTTAGCATTCTTTATTTTTTTATTTCATTTTGTGCTCTGTATATTAACCCTCTATCAGATATCTAACTGGTGAATAGTTTCTTCCACTTTATAGGCTTCCTCTTCACTATATTCATCATTTGTTTGATGTAAAGAAACTTTTAAATTTAATGAGGATCAATTTCCAAGTATTGCACTTAATACCTGAGAGAATGAAGCCAGATCTATAAGGTCATTTCATGTAACTATGTCTTATAGTACTCTACCTATATTTCCTCCTGAAAGTTTCAGAATTTCAGGTTTTACAGCATGGTCTTTCATCCATTTGAAATTGGCTTTTCTTAAGGGTGATAATTAATGGGGCTACTTTTATTCTTCTACAACTTGAGATCATTTTTTCCATCACCATTTGTTGAACATGCTGTATTTCCTTCAGTGAGTATTCTTGGCACCTTTGTCAAACATCAGGTGGCTGAAATTGTGTGTACTCGTATTTAGATCTTCTCTTTTGTTCCTTTTACCTACACGTCAGTTTTTTAGGTCAATGCCATGCTGTCTTTATGACTATAGCTCTGTAATATACTTTTAAATCTGGTATGATAATCCCTCCAGGTTTGCACTTCAGGTTTAGGATCATTTTGGCTATCTGGGATCTTTTATGATTCCATATTAATTGTAGGTTATTTTTTCTATTTCTGTGAAAAATTTCATGTGGATTTTGATTGGGATAGCATTGTCTCTATAAATTGATTTTTGTAGAATGGTCATTTTCAAAATGCCATTTCTAGCAGTCTATGAACACAGGAGATCTCCGGAACTCCTAGTGTTTTCCTCAATCTCCTTCTTCAAAGATTTAAAATTTTCATTGTAGAGATCCTTACTATCTTTCAGTGGGTTCACTTCTAGATATTTTTGATGCTGTGGCAGATGGGGTTGTTTCTGTGATCTCTGCCTCAGACTGCTCTTTATTAGCATATAGAAATTCTGTGATTTTTATACTTTGATTTTGTATTCTGCCACTTTGATCAAAGTGCTGATCAGATCTAGACATTTTCTAGTTGAAATTTTGGAGTCTCTTATGTACAAAAATCATATACTCTGCAAATAGGAATAATTTGATTTCTTTTCCTATTAGTGCCCATTTAATTTCCTTCTCTCATCTTATTGCTCTAGCTAGAGTTTCAAGCGCTATGTTGAAAAAGTGGGAATAGTGGACAGTGGACACTCATCTCTGGTTCCTGATTTTAATGCAAATGTTTCAAGATTTCTTAGAATGACTTTAGCATGGATTTGTTGTAGTTAGCCTTAATTTGTTGAAGCTTGTTGCTTCCAATCCAATTCCCTTTAGTACTTTTATCATGAAGGTATATTGGATTTTGTCAAAGAAATTTTCTGCATCTATTAATGTGAGTGTGTTAATTTTGCCTTTAAGTTCATTTATGTTTTCTTACACTTAATTCATGTACATTGAATTGCCCCTGTTATCTTTGGAGCGAAGGCAATTTTATCATGGTGGATGATCTTTTTATATGCATCTATTGAGGCCTGTAATTTTCTTTTTTCTGTTTTGTTGTATCTTTACTAGGCTTTACTATTAGAGTAATACTGGCTCCGCAGAGGGAATTTAGAGGTTCTCCCTTTGTTTCTATATTTCTGAATAAACAGTATGGGTCATTGATTTTCTTTGAAAGTTTGGTAAAATTCTGTTATGAACACACGGGAACTTGGCTTTTTTTTTTAGTTTATATCTTCATATAAATTAGGGTCTGTTTAAATTGTTAATCTCTTCCTGAGTTAACCTTGATGGTTACATCGAATTCAGAAATTCATCCATTTCTTTTAGATTTTCTAATTTTATATAGTATAGGTTGTAAAGTATTACCTTTTCATGCTCTGGATTTCTTTGGTGTCTGTAGTAATAATGTCCCTGTGGTCTCTGAAGATGTTGATTTAGATCTGGCCTTTCTCTTGGTTAGCTGGGCTAAGGGTCTGTCTATTTTATCTTTTCAAAGAAGCAGTTCTTAGATTTGTTGAGTCTTTATATTGTTTTCTTTATTTCTCTTTCATTAATTTCTGCTTTGATTTCTTTTATGTTGGGTTTTGGTTTATTTTGATCCTGTTTTCCAAATTCTTGAACCAAACCACTAAGATATTTATTTATACTCTTTCTGAGTTATAATGTAGGCACTTTGAGCTATAAACTTCTCTTAGTAGTTATTTAATATATACTAGAGGATTTGTTGCTCTGTGTTCTCATTTTAATTTAGTTCTGGGAGTATCTTTATTTCTTTCTTAACGATTTCTTTGATCTATTCATCATTCAAGTGTGTGTTGTTTAATCTCTATGAAATCATGTACTTACTATAGCTTCTATAGTTGCTGGTTTTAAGCTTTATTGAATTGTGATCTGATAGAATGCACAGAATAAAAATGAAAACAGAAAATACAAAAATCTATAGAATGCTATGAGTGCAGTCAGAAGAGAAAAGTTTATTAAGTGCTCACATTAAAAGAATGGTCAGATCTTGCCAGGCACTCTGGAGGCAGAGGCAGATGGGTCTCTATGAGTTCAAGGCCAACCTGGTCTACATAGCGAGCTCCAGGATAGCTGGAACTAAAAGGAGACCCTGTCCCAAAAAGACCAAAAACAAACAGACAAACAAACAAAGAAGAATGGACAGATCTCATATTAATAACTTGATGCATCTGAAGGTCTTAGAAAAACTAGAGCCTAGTGTGGTAGTGCGTTCCTTTAACCTCAGCGTTCAGAAGACAGAGGCCTACAGATCTTTGTGAGTTCAAGGCCAGCCTAGTCTACAAAGTGAGTTCCAGGCTAGCTGGGGCTATAGGAATTACTGTCTCAAAAAGAACAACAACAACAAACAAACAACAACAAAAGTAGTGAAAAAGTTTTGGGGCTAGAGAGATGGTTCAGTGGTTAAGAGCACTATCTGCCCTTGCAGAGGGCCTGGGTTTGATTCCTAGCACCCACATAGCAGCTCCAACAACTTTCTCTAACTCCAGTTCCAGGGATCTGATGCCCTCTTCTGCGCTCCACTGGCATTGCATGACATGTGTGCACTTATACACAGGCAGGCAATACACTCAAACACATAAAATAAAAGTAATACAATAAAACTCTCAAAAGGAAAACTAGAGAAAACAACACTCAGAAAACTATATAGGTGTCAGGCATTGTGGCACAAACTTTAATTCCAACACTCTGGAGGCAGAATGCTAAACATTAAGGAGGACACTAGCAGAGCACCTGTATTCATCTCTCTGTTTCCTGACTGTGGATGCAATACGATGAGCTGCCTCACAGTCCTGTTCTCATGACATGCCCACCATGATAAACTATAACTCTAAACTCCTCCTTAGGTGGCCTTTCTCAGGTATTTTGTTTCAGCAACAGGAAAAGTGACAAACAGTGAAGAAGAGGCAGCATTGCATTAGCTGGTAATTACAAGGATGATATGGGGGTCGCATGGCTTTGGGTTGTATTCTGGTTCAACTAACATCCAGACATTAGTAATTCATGGTCTCTATTAGAGCTCACTGGTTTCCCTAGAATTAAATTTGGTGATATTGTAACTCTGTCATAGGGGCCAAGAGAGAAGAGGCTGGGCATCATTTGCACTACCCAGGAGGAATTTCAGCAATAGTAAGTGTAGGGCAGGAGCACTTCTTCATATCTCACCCTTAGCAAACTCCACTTTCTTTCCCAAACAACAGGCACCCATTTTATACACAGTACCAAGCAGAAGTGTAAGGTGCTTCACTGATTCTGTCCCAAGGTTTAGTTACTCAGCAATGTTCTTATTTAAATGGAAGTATCCTCTGTTTCACATTGGTGTTCTCTAGATAGACTTTCTGTCATTTTAGTGTCACACAGAGCATTATATTACCACTAAAATATTGTTTCTTCCTAGGTAATAATTTCAGTATCAAAGTGTATGGTAGGAAACCATAAATCTTTCTTGCAATGGGCTAAAAATTAAAAAGAATAATGATTCTTTAAGATTGTGGCATAAGAAAAATGAGGCTAGGTGGTTAGGTAGTGCTGATTAGAAAGCAGAAAACAATCACTTGCTGCAGTTAGTGATTTATGGTCCTCTCTTAGTGCATACACTAAGGTGATTTGCTCCAGAAGGCAACTGTAAACAAATTCATAATTCATTATTTAGAAGTATGTTTGTGATAAACTAGCTGATGCTAACGAGGGAGCAGAGTAGATATTGTAGGTCTCTACTCTCTCAAGATGCTCATAGTACTGCTGTTTTATTGTCATTAATAATTTGAATGCTTTTCAATAAATCTCTTTTTCATAATCATGGCAGTTTGAGACACCAGAGATATAACAAAAAGGATGAGAAAAAGTGAAATTAAGGGCAACCCCTTAATTCTATGGCAGTGAAATTCTTAAGCCTAATGTCATGAATTTCAATTTTTCATTCAAGTAAAAGATTTTACCATAGTTGAGGGTGTTCTGGGAAAGCATTCTTAAACAATAAAAGCTATGAAATATAAGCATTATCATGTAAATGTTGGTTTGATACTGGTATTTCATTATACATTTCAAACGTAGGAGAATAATACATGTCTGAATATGATCTCCAGACATTGAGATATTTTCAAATATTAAGAACAGACATGCATCCAAGCATGTGGCTGGTTAGTTTTATAAGTTTCATTGGAACCCTGTGTGTGTTGTATCTGTTGATTGATGTATAGTGACTTTCATTTTGTATTCATTTTGATTCTATATAATTTATGACCTTTTACATATCACATTCAATTTTATAAGGTAAGCTATTTAAAGGAGTTTGAGCAAAGTACAGCAAGCCAAATACATATGCACACATTGGCAGCCCTGATTTGATTCAGTGAGTTATTAGTAAAAATAATAAAAGAGAACACAGAATTGTTAAGAAGAAAGATCAGAGGCCATTAAGGCAAGTAGAGAGGAGGAAGTAGTGGTGAATATAATAAATACATATTTATAAATGTATAAAACATTAACAGAATAAGAAATATCACAAAAAGAGACCTGCAATTACCACAGATCATTAAGCAGACATTAATTTGAATTCCTTCTTGCACACATAATTTATGTACTGCTACACAATGATAAAATTTGTGGAAATCCCCACTAAATAACAAGTAATTTGATTCCCTGCATTAGCTATTTAAAATTGCTTTGATCTCTAAGGACTTTGGTGTCTATGAATGTTTGTCCTGAACATTCCAAAGAACTTCCTCTTGAATCTGGGATATCTAACAGAAAGATCAGGTGATGCACCCCTGCGAGTGTCTGTTGTTGCATTACTGATAGTTCATAGGCAAGCATCAGAGAAGCTGAATCATCAGATAATTCCAATTAACACCACAATCTAAGGGGAGCCAGCTCTGAGGTTGAAAATCAGAAGAGAGGAGTGTATTTGTAACATGATTGTGTTTGTGTGTGTGTGTGTGTGTGTGTGTGTGTGTGTGTATACCTTGTGTCTGTGGACATGTATACAGGTGGCTGTGGAGGCCAAGGCTTTAGATCTCCCTGAAGCTTGACTTGTGAGCACTAGTGAGCCTCCTGACATGAATGCTGGGAACACCCACAGATATTCTGCAAATGGAGCACAGGCTGTTAATCAAGGAGCCATCTCTCCAGTCCCTTGAAAAGGCTTTTATCCCAATTTACTTAGAGAAGGAACAGTACAAGTAGCAATTAATCATATTATTCATGACTTTTTATGCATTTTCATTAAACTGCACATTTGATTCTCACAAATATACAGTGAGTTATAGTTTTGATTTTATGATTTGTTGTCTATGTATGAAAGAAACCAGCAATAGACTTTGAACTATCAAAATATAATAAAGACAGATCCCCTCCCTTCCAAATTTAGAAATCATTTTATTTTTAATTATCCCTGGAATACAATTTTATCAGGATTTATAAATATATGTTTGCCTGTATATATAGAGAAACCCAAACCAACTTATCCATGAATTGATATTGAGTATTGATTGGTATTATTTTTAAGGTAATTGTGACTCTCCAAAATAATTTTTAAATCTTTATTACTTTTTTAAAGCCTCCAGGAGGCATCCCGTGACAGAAATGTGGATCCCCATTAGGAGGCCAACTTTGCCTGTCTGATGTCTTGCCCTGGCCTTGCCTCATTCTGGTGGTGTTTACTTCCTCTGACACAAAGGAGACTTGGAAAATTTCTCCTATTCTTCTATTTTTGGGGGTTTTTTAAATAGTTTTACATTTCTTTCTCTATTTTTTTGGCAGGTAAAGAGACTATGTCACTTTACTTTTCTACATTACATAGCAAGTTGATGAGTAACATCAGATATTATATTTACTAAAAAACAAAGACATTCACAGGAATTATTCAGTTTGCCTAATAAAGAGAGAATTGGTGCTAGCCTCCACAGATGAGGGACACCATACATCATTTGTTTTTCTGGGACTGTGTTATTTCACTTAGCATAATGGCTTCTAGTTCCATGAATTTATCTGCAAAGTTCATGATGTCATCTTTCATTACTGCTGGATAGAATTCTATTGTGTAGATGTATCACATTTTCTCCATCCACTCATCAGTTGAGGGACACTTCACTTGCTTCCAGCTCTTCAGTATTGTGCAGAGAGGTGCAATAAACATGGATATGCATGCATCTTTGTGGTACAATGAGTCTTGTGGGTATATACCCAGGAGTGGTATGACTGGTCTGGTGGTAGGCTCATGTAGTGATTTGATTGAGTGTCCCCCATAGGCTGTAAGTATTCAGACATTTGTCTCCAGTTGGTGGCACTGTTTTCGGAGGTCTTAGAAGGTGTGGCCATGTTAGAGGAAGTACGTTATTGGGGGCAGGCTTAGTGAGTTTAACAAGCCTCGTGGTCTCCAGTTGCTCTCTCTCTGCTTCCTGTGCTCATTGCGAGATGTGACCCTCTGCATGCTGCTCCAGCTCCAGCCGCCATGCCTCTGGCCACAATGGACTCTAATTCCCTGGAACCGTCAATCATAAGCTCAAATAAACTCTTCCTTTTATAAGTTCCTTTGGTCATGGTGTTTTATCACAGCAACAGAAAAGTAACTAATGCAGCTCACTTTCAGCTTCTTAAGAGTTCTCCACACTGCTTTCCATAGGGGCTGCATGAGTTTGCATTCCCACCAGGAGTGGATGAATGATCCCCTTTCTACACAACCTCTTCAGCATTTTATATCCTTTGTTTTCTGGATCATAGCTAGTCTTACCTGAATAAGATGAAATCTTATGGTGGTTTTAATTTGCATTTCCTTAATTAGAAATGTTGAACACTTTTAAGATGTTTCTCAGCTATCATTACTTCTTCATTTATGAAGTCTCAGTTCAGCTTTTTACTCCGTTTTTGAGAGGGTCATTTGTTTTCTTTCTCTTTTATTTTTTGAGTAGTTTATACACTCCGCATGTTAATCCTCTATCAAATGTATCCATGGTGAAGGCTTCTTCCCATTCTGTGGGTTTTCTCCTCACTTCTTTGATTGTTTCTTTCACTGTACAGAAGCTCATGAGTCTAATAAGGTCCCATTTGTGAATTTTTGACCTTATTTTTTGTGCAGCTGCTGATTTAGAAAGTTTTTTCTTATGTCTTCTTGGTTACTACAAACATTTTCTTCTATCATTTTCAGGGTTTCAGGTTTCACATTGAGTTCTTTGATCCATTTGGAGTTGAGTATTGTGCATGGTGAGAGGTAGGAGTTTGGTTTTATTCTTCTACAAGTGGTGATCCAGTTATGCCAACACCATTTGCTGAAGATGCTGTCTTTCCTCCGTTGAGTCTTCTTGGTCCCTTTGTTGAATATGAGGTGGGTTAAATTAGATGTGCTCAGGTTCAGTTCCTCAATTTTGTTCCATTGATCTATGTGTCTGTTTTGTACCAATACCAGGCTATTTTATGACTATACACCTGTAATAAAGTTTGAAGTCTTGTATTGCTCTTTTTACTTAGGGTTGCTTTGGCTATCCAGGGGTTTTTGTTTCTCCATGTGAACTTTAGGATTTTTTTTCTAGGTCTGTGAAGATACTCATGGGGATTTTAATTGGGATTATATTGAATCCATATATTACTTTGGCCAGGATGGTCATTTTCATTATATTTATTCTTCCAATCCATGAGCATGGGAGGTTCTTTCATCTTCTAGTATCTTCCTCAATCTTCTTCTTGAGGGATTTAAATTTTTCATTGTAGAGATTTTTAGTGTGTTTGGTCATGTTTGTGCCTAGATAATTTATTTTTTGGAGTTTATTGTGAGTGGGAAAGTCTCCTTGCATTCCTTCTCCAAGTGCTTGTTATTGGCATAAAGAAAGGCTACCAATTTTTCTAAGTTAATTCTGTATCCCTCCACTTTACTGAACCTGTTGATGGTTTCTCGGAGTTTTCTGGTGGAATTTTGGGTGTCCATTAGGTAAACTACTATGACATCTGCAGAAAAGGATAGTTTGACTTCCTCTTTTTCAATTAGTACTCCTTTAATTTCCTTTTTTTGTCTTATTGCTCTCACAAGCATTTCATGAACTATATTGAAAAGGAGTGGAGCTAGGAGGCAGCCTTCCTGGTTTCCTAACTTTTTTTCCCCATTTAGGATAATGCTGGCTGTGGGTTTGTGGTATATGGCTTTAATTATATGTGTGTATATATTAAAGTATATGAAATAGGGCAAAGGTTAGTAACAGGGTGCAGACAGGAGTGGGGGGTCTAATTATAATCAGAAAATATTGTATGAAATTCACAAGATGGAGCCTAGCCTTGAGACTGAGATGGGTTTCTTGTAGACAGCATATAGATGGGTTCTGTTTCCAAATCCGTTCTCCCAGTCTAAGTCTTTTGATTGGGGAGTTTACTCCATTAATATTTAAGTTAATAATTGAAAGACGTGTATTGCTTACTTTCACCTTATTATCCATTTGCATTTTGGGTCTAGGTTTCTACATCTGCAGCTATGCTTTTATTAATTTCTCTTTCTGAGTGTGTGGGGATAGTTGCTCCTCTCTTCTGTTCTTTGAATTCCTTCGAGTATTCTCTGAAGGGTTGGTTTTCCGGACAAGTATTCTATCATCTTATTTATGTCATGGAAAATTTTTCTCTCTCCTTCAACTATAATTGACATTTTTGCTGGGTATAGTAACCTGGGTTGGCATCTATAGTCCTTTAACAATGGGGATGCTTTGCTCCACATTCTTCTTGCTTTCATAGTTTGCACTGAAAAGGTCAGATGAAATTCTGATGTGTTTCCCCTTGTATGTAACATGTTGTTTTTCTCTTGTGGCTTTCAGAATTTTGTCTTTGTTTTGGGCATCTTATGTTTTAACTATGATATGGCATGGGGAGTTTCTTTTCTGATCTTGTCTGTTTGGAGTTCTATGTGCTTCTTAAATTTGTATGGGTTTGTCTTTTTTTAGTTTGGGGAAATTTTCATCTATTATTCTGTTAAAGATCTGACCAATATCATTCTCTTGGGATTCATCTCCTTCCTCTATCCCTATGATGTGGAGGTTTGATCTTTTCATAGTGTCCCACATTTCCTGGTTGTTCCACCTTTGTGTAATTTTAAATTTTCCATAATCTTTACTTGAGCTTTTTAGATGTTCTGTGTTATCTTCCAGGTCTGACATTCTTTGTTCTGCTTCGTCCATTCTACTTCTGAGGCTTTTTCCATCCCTTTCCTCTTGATTAGATTAGTGTTGGATTTCCTTTTTCATTTCATCCTGTGATTTCTTTAGTATTTCCACTTCCTTTTGGAGCTTCTCAATCTCTTCCTGTAGCTCCTTTCTTCACTGGTGTTTCCACTTCCTTCTAGAGTTTGTCATTCTCTCCCTCTAGGTCCTTCTTGAGTTTTTCATTGTCTCTCCTTGGTTCTCTGACTTGTTCTTTATATTCTTTAATTTCTTTGAATATGTCTGCAATTGTTTCTCTAAGATCTGTGTCCTGGGCTACTTCCAGGAATATCTCACCATAGCAATTTACCAAAGGGTTGGTAGAGCTTGGTAAGGAATTATCTGCACTTTCCCCATGTTGTTCCTTAGTTGTACACTTGGCATGTGGGTTTCTTTTTGTTTGTGTTCTGATGCGAATCCCAAATGTTTCTTCACTGTGCTGAAGGCTTGTTTTGTTTGCCTCCTTCAGATGCCTTCGTTTTTTTCCTCCTTGTTGGTGGAGTGTTGACTTGTCTAGGTTTCAGGCTCTGAAATAGAAACAAAGAAAACAATACAAAAAATCAATGAAGCCAAAAGTTGGTTCTTTGAAAGAATAAACAAGATAGACAGACGTCTAGCCCGGTTAACAAAAAGAAAGAAGGAACAACTCCAAATCAATACAATCTGTGATGAAAAGGGAAATATCACAACGGACAAGGAAAAGATCAAGAAAATTATGTGGGAATATTACAAGAACCTATACTCTACCAAGATTGAAAACCTAGAAGAAATGGATGAATATCTAAAATCCTGGGAATCACCAAAGCTTGGCCAAGAAGAGACCAGCAGCTTAAACATACCCATAACATGTGAAGAAATAGAGGATGTAGTAAGAAGCCTCCCAACTAAAAAAAGCCCAGGCCCAGACGGTTTCACAGCAGAATTCTATAAAACATTTCAAAAAGTCCTACAACCATTAATACTGAAACTGTTTAGAAGTATACAATCAGAGGGAATTCTCCCAAATTCCTTCTATGAAGCCAACATCACTCTATTACCAAAACCAGGCAAAGATCCAACTAAAAAGAAGAATTATAGACCCATCTCCCTCATGAACACAGATGCCAAAATTCTAAACAGAATACTGGCAAATCGCATACAGACCCACATCAAGAAGATCATCCATCATGACCAAGTTGGATTCATACCAGAGATGCAGGGATGGTTCAACATACGAAAATCAATAAACATCATCAAACACATAAATGGAATCAAAGACAAAAACCACACCATCATCTCAATTGATGCTGAAAAAGCCTTTGACAAAATCCAGCATCCCTTCATGCTTAAAGTCCTAGAAGGAATTGGATTGGAGGGATCATTCCTCAATGTAATCAAAGCCATATACAGGAAACCCACAGCCAATATCATAGTGTAAGATGAAATCTTTATGGTGGTTTTTATTTGCATTTCCTTAATTAGAAATGTTGAACACTTTAAGATGTTCTCAGCATCATTACTTCTTCATTTATGAATCTCTCAGTTCAGCTTTTTACTCCGTTTTTGAGAGGGTCATTTGTTTCTTTCTCTTTATTTCTTTGATATGTTTATACACTCCGCTATGTTACTCCTCTATCAATTTATCCATGGTGGTGAAGGCTTCTTCCCTATTCTGTGGGTTTTTCTCTCCTCACTTCTTTGATTGTTTCTATTCACTGTACAGAAGCTCATGAGTCTAATAAGGTCCCATTTGGTTGAATTTTGACCTCTATTTTTTTTTTGTTATTCTTTGCTGTTTTGAATTCGTTTTAAGTTATTTATTCAATTGTTTCTTGTGTTTTCATTTATAGTTTCAGTGTTCAGGTTTCACATTGAGTTCTTTGATCCATTTGGAGTTGGTATTCTGTCATGGGGAGAGGTGGTAGGGTTTTATATTTTATTCTTCTACAATGGTGATCCAGTTTATGCCAACACATTTGCTGCACGATGCTGTTCTTTCCTCCTTGAATCTCTTTGGTCCCTTTGTTGATATGAGGTGGTTTTAATTAGATGTGCTCAGGTTCAGTTCCTACAATTTTGTTTCCATTGATCTAGTGTCTGTTTTGTACCAATACCAGGCTATTTTATGAACTATATCCCTGTAATAATAGCTTTGAAGTCTTGATTATGCTACTTTTTACTTCGGGTTGCTTTGGTCTATCCAGGGAGTGGGTTTGGTTTCTCCATGTGAAATTTAGGATTTTTTTTCTAGGTCTGTGAAGATAGCTTCATGGGATTTTAATTGTGATTATATTGAATCATCATATTCACTTTGGCCAGGATGGTCATTTTCATATATTGTTATTCTTTCCAATCCATGGAGCATGGGAGGTTTTTCCAGTCTTCTAGTATCTTCTCAATCTTCTTTCTTGCTGGGATTTAAATTTTTCATTGTAGCGATTTTTAATCTTTGGTATGTTTGTGCTAGTAATAATTTATTTTTGGAGTTTATTGTGAGTGGGAAAAGTTCTCCTTGCATTCCTTCTCCAAGTGCTTGTTAATTGGCATAAAGAAAGGCTACCAATTTTTCTAAATTAATTTCTATTCCCTCCCACTTTACTGAACCTGTTGATGGTTTTCTCGGAGTTTTACTGGTGGAATTTTGGGTGTTCCTAGGTAAACTACTATGACATCTGCAGAAAAGTAGGATGTTATATTGAATATCACTTCTTTTTCCATTATACCCTTTAATTTCCTTTTTTTGTGCTTATTGTCATTCGACAAGGGGGGGCATTTCAATCAGAATATATTCGAAAAGGTAGTGAGCTAGGGGTAGGGCAGCCTTCCTGCGTTTCCAACTTTTTCCCAATTTGGGTGTCCCCCATAGGCTGTAAGTATTCAGACATTTGTCTCCAGTTGGTGGCACTGTTTTTGGAGGTCTTAGAAGGTGTGGCCATGTTAGAGGAAGTACGTTATTGGGGGCAGGCTTAGTGAGTTTAACAAGCCTCGTGGTCTCCAGTTGCTCTCTCTCTGCTTCCTGTGCTCATTGCGAGATGTGACCCTCTGCATGCTGCTCCAGCTCCAGCCGCCATGCCTCTGGCCACAATGGACTCTAATTCCCTGGAACCGTCAATCATAAGCTCAAATAAACTCTTCCTTTTATAAGTTCCTTTGGTCATGGTGTTTTATCACAGCAACAGAAAAGTGACTAATACAGTAATTTGGTACCAGAGAGTGGGCTGTTGGCTGTGAAGAACCTGACCATGTGGATGTTTGGAGAAATGTGGAAGACTTCGGAACTTTGGGCTAGGAAAGCTGTTGACTACTGTAAGCAGAGCTTAAAGGGCCATTTTACTAGAAGCCTGGAAGAAAGCATGGCTGCAAAAAGTGTAGTTCCAGAGGAAAATAAAGACTTAGGCAGTATCCGGGATATTTTGATAAAGTGTCTGGCAGCAGTTTGCCCACAGCCCAGAGGCTTGCCTGATGCTAAGTTGAAAAGCAATGGACTGGGGCTGAAGAGATGGCCTAGTGGTTAAGAGCACCGACTGCTCTTACAGAGGACATGGGTTCGATCCCCAGCACCCACATGACAGCTGAGAACCGTCTTTAGCTCCAATTCCAGGAGAACTCCAGTTCCAGGGGAATCCAACACCCTCTTCTGACCTCCGCAGCATTGCACATCAGAGGTGCACAGACCTACATGCAGACAGTACATTCATACACATAAATAAATAAATAAAATATTAAAAAATTAAAAAAAAAGAAAAGCAATGGACTGATGTCTTTGGCAGAGGATATTTCAAGACAGCCTAATGTACAAATGGTGGTGTGGCTTTTAATGGTGAATATTATACAGATTTACAGTGAAAAAGAGCAAATGGAGCAGAAGGAAATGCAGAATGTACAGTTTGGATCTGAAAAGTACACTAGGAATATTAAAGGTGTGGCCAAGGCTTGTGAAGGAGTGGCTCCTTTTCATAAGGAGACTAAAGTGATTAAAGAGAGGCCTGAAGATTTATGGAGATTTACAAGTAAACAAAAGAATCAGTACCTGATTCTTTTGGTACTGTACAGGGCAAGACCACATCCAGCTAATCCTCCAACAAGTCCAGGGCAGAGAAAAATTGCAAGTGTGGTTAAAGTAGGAGAGATTCCATCCCAAACTTGCAGCCAGATTCGGCAGTTTCATTCATGTGGTGATGGCTTTAGAGGCATGATGTTTGCAAGAGTAAAGGGGTCATCAGTTCTTCCTCCATGGTTTGAGAGAGCTGCCAAGGTCAGGCAGAGCGCAGCAGGGGCATCTCTGAATAAAGTAGGCCCTGATAGGTCATTGCATGAAGCTGTGAATGTGAAGCCTGGTTGGCAGTGGAGACCCCAAGAAGACATTCGAGATGCCAGACCTGAGATATTTGCCAAGGAGAGCTGCATACAGGGAGTGGTACCAGCCTAAGAAAGAGATGTATGCTGCAAGCAAAGCTGGAAGAGCTGAGCCATCTAAGCCCTTTGGAAGTCAAGTCCCAGAAGTTGCACATGGACCTACTGGACTTGGTGTTTGCCCCGCTGGTTTTCAATCTTGTTTTGGTCCAGTATTTCCTCACTATGCCTCTATTCCTCCCTTTTGGGATGGGAATGTGTATTTGTTTCCACTGTATGTTGGGAGTATGTAATTTGTCTTTTGATTTTACAGGAGCTTACAGTTTAGAAGATTGGCCTGAGTCTCAGAAGAGACTTTGGACTGTAAACTTTTGAATGGCATTGAAACTGGTAAAGACTATGGGGACTTTAAAGGTTGGACTAAATGCATTTGCATTTTATATGGTCAGGAGCCTATGGGGGCCAGGGAGTGGAATATGGTGGTTTAAATGAGTGTCCCCCATAGGCTGTAAATATTCAGACATTTGTCTCCAATTGGTGGCACTGTTTTTGGAGGTCTTAGAAGGTGTGGCCGTGCTAGAGGAAGTACGTTATTGGGGGCAGGCTTAGTGAGTTTAACAAGCCTCATGGACTCCAGTCGCTCTCTCTCTGCTTCCTGTGCTCATTGTGAGATGTGACCCTCTGCATGCTGCTCCAGCTCCAGCCGCCATGCCTCTGGCCACAATGGACTCTAATTCCCTGGAACCGTCAATCATAAGCTCAAATAAACTCTTCCTTTTATAAGTTCCTTTGGTCATGGTGTTTTATCACAGCAACAGAAAAGTAACTAATGCAGCTCACTTTCAGCTTCTTAAGAGTTCTCCACACTGCTTTCCATAGGGGCTGCATGAGTTTGCATTCCCACCAGGAGTGGATGAATGATCCCCTTTCTACACAACCTCTTCAGCATTTTATATCCTTTGTTTTCTGGATCATAGCTAGTCTTACCTGAATAAGATGAAATCTTATGGTGGTTTTAATTTGCATTTCCTTAATTAGAAATGTTGAACACTTTTAAGATGTTTCTCAGCTATCATTACTTCTTCATTTATGAAGTCTCAGTTCAGCTTTTTACTCCGTTTTTGAGAGGGTCATTTGTTTTCTTTCTCTTTTATTTTTTGAGTAGTTTATACACTCCGCATGTTAATCCTCTATCAAATGTATCCATGGTGAAGGCTTCTTCCCATTCTGTGGGTTTTCTCCTCACTTCTTTGATTGTTTCTTTCACTGTACAGAAGCTCATGAGTCTAATAAGGTCCCATTTGTGAATTTTTGACCTTATTTTTTGTGCAGCTGCTGATTTAGAAAGTTTTTTCTTATGTCTTCTTGGTTACTACAAACATTTTCTTCTATCATTTTCAGGGTTTCAGGTTTCACATTGAGTTCTTTGATCCATTTGGAGTTGAGTATTGTGCATGGTGAGAGGTAGGAGTTTGGTTTTATTCTTCTACAAGTGGTGATCCAGTTATGCCAACACCATTTGCTGAAGATGCTGTCTTTCCTCCGTTGAGTCTTCTTGGTCCCTTTGTTGAATATGAGGTGGGTTAAATTAGATGTGCTCAGGTTCAGTTCCTCAATTTTGTTCCATTGATCTATGTGTCTGTTTTGTACCAATACCAGGCTATTTTATGACTATACACCTGTAATAAAGTTTGAAGTCTTGTATTGCTCTTTTTACTTAGGGTTGCTTTGGCTATCCAGGGGTTTTTGTTTCTCCATGTGAACTTTAGGATTTTTTTTCTAGGTCTGTGAAGATACTCATGGGGATTTTAATTGGGATTATATTGAATCCATATATTACTTTGGCCAGGATGGTCATTTTCATTATATTTATTCTTCCAATCCATGAGCATGGGAGGTTCTTTCATCTTCTAGTATCTTCCTCAATCTTCTTCTTGAGGGATTTAAATTTTTCATTGTAGAGATTTTTAGTGTGTTTGGTCATGTTTGTGCCTAGATAATTTATTTTTTGGAGTTTATTGTGAGTGGGAAAGTCTCCTTGCATTCCTTCTCCAAGTGCTTGTTATTGGCATAAAGAAAGGCTACCAATTTTTCTAAGTTAATTCTGTATCCCTCCACTTTACTGAACCTGTTGATGGTTTCTCGGAGTTTTCTGGTGGAATTTTGGGTGTCCATTAGGTAAACTACTATGACATCTGCAGAAAAGGATAGTTTGACTTCCTCTTTTTCAATTAGTACTCCTTTAATTTCCTTTTTTTGTCTTATTGCTCTCACAAGCATTTCATGAACTATATTGAAAAGGAGTGGAGCTAGGAGGCAGCCTTCCTGGTTTCCTAACTTTTTTTCCCCATTTAGGATAATGCTGGCTGTGGGTTTGTGGTATATGGCTTTAATTATATGTGTGTATATATTAAAGTATATGAAATAGGGCAAAGGTTAGTAACAGGGTGCAGACAGGAGTGGGGGGTCTAATTATAATCAGAAAATATTGTATGAAATTCACAAGATGGAGCCTAGCCTTGAGACTGAGATGGGTTTCTTGTAGACAGCATATAGATGGGTTCTGTTTCCAAATCCGTTCTCCCAGTCTAAGTCTTTTGATTGGGGAGTTTACTCCATTAATATTTAAGTTAATAATTGAAAGACGTGTATTGCTTACTTTCACCTTATTATCCATTTGCATTTTGGGTCTAGGTTTCTACATCTGCAGCTATGCTTTTATTAATTTCTCTTTCTGAGTGTGTGGGGATAGTTGCTCCTCTCTTCTGTTCTTTGAATTCCTTCGAGTATTCTCTGAAGGGTTGGTTTTCCGGACAAGTATTCTATCATCTTATTTATGTCATGGAAAATTTTTCTCTCTCCTTCAACTATAATTGACATTTTTGCTGGGTATAGTAACCTGGGTTGGCATCTATAGTCCTTTAACAATGGGGATGCTTTGCTCCACATTCTTCTTGCTTTCATAGTTTGCACTGAAAAGGTCAGATGAAATTCTGATGTGTTTCCCCTTGTATGTAACATGTTGTTTTTCTCTTGTGGCTTTCAGAATTTTGTCTTTGTTTTGGGCATCTTATGTTTTAACTATGATATGGCATGGGGAGTTTCTTTTCTGATCTTGTCTGTTTGGAGTTCTATGTGCTTCTTAAATTTGTATGGGTTTGTCTTTTTTTAGTTTGGGGAAATTTTCATCTATTATTCTGTTAAAGATCTGACCAATATCATTCTCTTGGGATTCATCTCCTTCCTCTATCCCTATGATGTGGAGGTTTGATCTTTTCATAGTGTCCCACATTTCCTGGTTGTTCCACCTTTGTGTAATTTTAAATTTTCCATAATCTTTACTTGAGCTTTTTAGATGTTCTGTGTTATCTTCCAGGTCTGACATTCTTTGTTCTGCTTCGTCCATTCTACTTCTGAGGCTTTTTCCATCCCTTTCCTCTTGATTAGATTAGTGTTGGATTTCCTTTTTCATTTCATCCTGTGATTTCTTTAGTATTTCCACTTCCTTTTGGAGCTTCTCAATCTCTTCCTGTAGCTCCTTTCTTCACTGGTGTTTCCACTTCCTTCTAGAGTTTGTCATTCTCTCCCTCTAGGTCCTTCTTGAGTTTTTCATTGTCTCTCCTTGGTTCTCTGACTTGTTCTTTATATTCTTTAATTTCTTTGAATATGTCTGCAATTGTTTCTCTAAGATCTGTGTCCTGGGCTACTTCCAGGAATATCTCACCATAGCAATTTACCAAAGGGTTGGTAGAGCTTGGTAAGGAATTATCTGCACTTTCCCCATGTTGTTCCTTAGTTGTACACTTGGCATGTGGGTTTCTTTTTGTTTGTGTTCTGATGCGAATCCCAAATGTTTCTTCACTGTGCTGAAGGCTTGTTTTGTTTGCCTCCTTCAGATGCCTTCGTTTTTTTCCTCCTTGTTGGTGGAGTGTTGACTTGTCTAGGTTTCAGGCTCTGAAATAGAAACAAAGAAAACAATACAAAAAATCAATGAAGCCAAAAGTTGGTTCTTTGAAAGAATAAACAAGATAGACAGACGTCTAGCCCGGTTAACAAAAAGAAAGAAGGAACAACTCCAAATCAATACAATCTGTGATGAAAAGGGAAATATCACAACGGACAAGGAAAAGATCAAGAAAATTATGTGGGAATATTACAAGAACCTATACTCTACCAAGATTGAAAACCTAGAAGAAATGGATGAATATCTAAAATCCTGGGAATCACCAAAGCTTGGCCAAGAAGAGACCAGCAGCTTAAACATACCCATAACATGTGAAGAAATAGAGGATGTAGTAAGAAGCCTCCCAACTAAAAAAAGCCCAGGCCCAGACGGTTTCACAGCAGAATTCTATAAAACATTTCAAAAAGTCCTACAACCATTAATACTGAAACTGTTTAGAAGTATACAATCAGAGGGAATTCTCCCAAATTCCTTCTATGAAGCCAACATCACTCTATTACCAAAACCAGGCAAAGATCCAACTAAAAAGAAGAATTATAGACCCATCTCCCTCATGAACACAGATGCCAAAATTCTAAACAGAATACTGGCAAATCGCATACAGACCCACATCAAGAAGATCATCCATCATGACCAAGTTGGATTCATACCAGAGATGCAGGGATGGTTCAACATACGAAAATCAATAAACATCATCAAACACATAAATGGAATCAAAGACAAAAACCACACCATCATCTCAATTGATGCTGAAAAAGCCTTTGACAAAATCCAGCATCCCTTCATGCTTAAAGTCCTAGAAGGAATTGGATTGGAGGGATCATTCCTCAATGTAATCAAAGCCATATACAGGAAACCCACAGCCAATATCATCCTAAATGGGGAAATGACGGAAACATTCCCTTTAAAGGTAGGAACTCGGCAAGGCTGCCCCCTATCACCACTCCTCTTCAATATAGTGCTTGAAACACTTGCTAGAGCAATAAGGCAAGAAAAGGATATTAAAGGAGTACTAATTGGAAAAGAGGAAGTCAAACTATCCCTATTTGCTGATGATATGATTGTTTACTTAAGAGATGCAAAAAACTCCACCAGAAAACTCCTAGAAACGATTAACAGCTTCAGCAAAGTGGCAGGATACAAAATTAACCTTAGAAAATCAATGGCCTTTCTTTACACCAAGAACAAGCAACTGGAGAAAGAATTCAAAGAGACCTTCCCACTCACAATAGCCTCAAAAACAATAAGATACCTAGGAACAAACCTAACCAAAGACACCAAAGACCTCTACAACAAAAATTTTAAACCCTTAAAGAAAGAAATTGAAGAAGACCTCAGAAGATGGAAAAACCTCCCATGCTCATGGATTGGGAAAATTAACATTGTAAAAATGTCCATTTTACCAAAACTCTTGTATAGATTTAATGCAATCCCAATCAAAATCCCCAAGAGTTTCTTCACAGGCTTGGAAACAAAAGTTCTTAAATTCATTTGGAGAAACAAAAGACCCCGAATAGCCAAATCAATCCTGAGTGAAAAGAGCTACACAGGAGGGATCTCTATACCAGATTTTAAACTATACTACAGGGCTATAGTCATAAAAACAGCCTGGTACTGGCACAAAAACAGACCTGTTGACCAATGGAACAAAACCGAAGATCCAAATCTGAGCACATACAATTTCAGCCATCTCATATTTGACAAGGGGGCCAAGAAACCACAATGGAGAAAAGACAGCATCTTCAGCAAGTGGTGTTGGCAAAACTGGATCACCACTTGTAGAAGAATGAAATTAAACCCCTACCTCTCGCCCTGTACAAAAGTCAACTCCAGATGGATTAAAGACCTCAACGTGAAACCCCAAACTCTGAAGGTGATAGAAGAAAAAGTTGGCAGCAGACTACAAGACATAGGCGTAGGAAAAGACTTCCTAAATCAGACAGCAGCTGCACAAGAATTAAGGTCGACAATTGACAAATGGGACCTCATCAAACTCAAAAGCTTCTGTACATCAAAAGAAACAATCAAGGAAGTGAAGAGAAATCCCACAGAGTGGGAGGAAACCTTCACTGCAGATACATCTGACAAAGCATTGATTTCCAGAATATATAAACTACTCAAAAAACAAAGAAAAAAGAAAACAAATGACCCGCTCAATAGATGGAGCAAAGAACTGAACAGAGACTTCACAAGCGAGGAATTAGAGATGTCTGAGAAACACCTCAAGAACTGCTCAACATCACTAATCATTAAGGAAATGCAAATGAAAACCACTTTAAGATATCATCTTACTCCAATAAGACTGGCTAGGATCAAGAAAACAAATGATACCAAGTGCTGGAGAGGTTGTGGGGAAAGGGGAACACTCATCCACTGCTGGTGGGAATGTAAACTTGTACAGCCACTATGGAAAGCAGTGTGGAGAACCCTTGGAAGACTTGGAATGAACTTGCCACCCGACCCAGCCATACCACTCCTGGGCATGTACCCTCAAGACTTACGCCACCACAGAGATACATGCACGGCCATGTTTATTGCAGCTCTCTTCACAATAGCAAGGAGCTGGAACCAACCTAAATGCCCCTCAACTGACGAGTGGATAGAGAAAATGTGGTACATCTACACAATGGAATTCTATGCAGCAGTAAAGAAAGACGACATCACGAGCTTTGCAGGAAAATGGCTGGAGCTAGAGGACATCATGCTGAGTGAAGTAACACAGTCCCAGAAAAACAAACGATGCATGGTATCACTCATCTGTGGATGCTAGTGCCAATTACCCAGTTGTAAGTATTTCTTGTGTAGGGCCCCCTGAGCTTTTGTACAAAGCAGTTGGGCATAACGCATTTTGGAAACAACAACAACAACAGAAAAGACTGCATCAAAGAACTGACTGAAACAGTGAACTTCTGCTCAAAACAGTCAACTTCCCCATGGAAAATATTGAGAAAGACTAAGAGATGAAAAACATGTTTGGCAGAATGCATGAGCTCTGGCGGGGTGGGGGAATGGGCAGGAACACGGGTCTAGATTTGTTAAAAATAAATAAAAGAAAACAAATTTGGTTATATATTGAAAGTCTAACTCACTCTTCCTTTTCTATTCTGAGGGATCTCCAAAAGCCATTTATGGAACAGCCTAGTCAGTACCCTGCTAAGCACTGTGCTCACTCTGCTGCCTGCCAGCCAGTTTCTCTGGGTTGTTTATGGGGCTTTGTGATGATCTTGCCTTGTGCCCTGAAATCTCTATTGTGGTCACAGTTGGACACTCCCTCAGCAATTCCAGTTGGGGGGTTGGGGGATATGCCTCGATTCAGGTGGTCCGGGAAAATCTCCAGATCTAAGCTCTGTGCACTATAGTCTCACAGTGGCAACAGTCTCACATTTTATACTAGATAGCAGGGCGACTCTGCCCTCACAGCCACAAGACAATGATTCAATTATCCATCAATCCACCTGGCTAAAGTGCCTTGCTCCTAGCTGTGCTTCAGGTGGTCCTGGGAAATCCCCTGATCTAAGCTGTACACTCTGAATATTTTATACATTTTAAACAGTATTAATTCAGTCCACTCACAGCACAAATGTATTCACATTTAAATTCAGTAAAATAGCCATGTAGTAAATTAATGCATTTCTTTTTCTCCCCCTCTCACGTGAAAGTTGGGTTTTGAACCTAAGACCCAATGCACATTAGTTTAGTACTGTCCCCTTTACATGTATCCCCACATGCATATCTTAATATTGAGACCTCTTACTTGTGAACAAAAGTTACTTTTAACATATTTACTTTACATCCTACTTATATTTTGCTGGTATATAGATAATTTCTGGTCTGGGACACTTTAAGCAGAGAAGGCATGGAGAGAGGGTTAGATAGGGAGATACAGAGGGTAAATAATGCTAAGCTAGTGTAAAAAAACAGAAAGTATCATATTAGTCTAACAAGCTAATGACAATTCACACACAATATCTCTACATGACTCCTGCAGCTGAAGGCTACACAGCAAGAAATGGTACCAGACAAGAGAAATCTTCCTTTGAGTTGTTGGTTAACGTAATCCAAGAAACTCCCAAAATCATGCAGCCTATTGTTGTAGCCTTTGATTGCCTCCCATAAATTGAGATAAGGCCCTAATGCTGAAGCCATGACAATTTGGAGATCAGTTTTGAAGCAATGCCCCTGGAACTGGCCTGGAAGATATTTCCCCTGAAGTCTAGCTCTCCTAGCTTCCGAGAGCAAAATGATAAGGGAGAATATCAACTGATGGTCCAACACCAGCTTTAAGACCAAATAACCACATCAATGACCATCACAACATAGGACATTGGTGCAGTAGTGGCACTTTTATCTTAGGGGTTATCAATGGTTACCTAATTGGACTTAAAGCCTAGTCAGTGGGAGGAAACTCATGTGTGGTACTGTAAACATAGCCAAATACACATGGATGGAAAGGTTGTAAATCTTAGAGAAACCTCCAACCCTGTCACATCCCTAGACTAATTTCTTACTAAGTTCAAAGCAGGTATACTTATGTTTACAGTCAAATATAGAACTCGCCACTTATTAAAAAGCTTCTTTGCAAAAGACAGAGACTGCTATGGTGTACCACAACTGTTCATACACAAACATTGTTTGTGAACTACCCAAGCCTAAGAGTCACATCTTCATTGAAACCCCTGCACCTTAGACTCATGGAACATAGAACAAGCAATAAAGAGGACACCAAGGTATCTCTGTTTTCATCAATGAAGCTCCTTCATGCAACAGAGTGCCAGGAACACAAAAGATCATAGAAATTGGCAAACCATGGAGATTAGGTGTCTGCAGAGTATGAGTCCTTAGACAGGACTTCTATACTAAGCTTCACCAACCCAGGGCTCAGGGACAATTGTGGAATAGGTGTGGAAATAGCGGAAGAGCCAGGGAGGAAGTGAATTGCCATTTGGAAATAGATTCATAAAAGCTCCTGGAATCCTGTTCATATGAGCCTACATTGGTTTTATCAGCATGTACAAGACCCATGCATACTTAAGCAGAAAAAAAAAAAAAACAAGACAGTGGAAATGGGCAGCAGGTCCCAAACTTAGCAGAAGAACTACTGACAGTTGATTACTGCTGAGTGAGAAAGAGCTGATCTTCTTAAAGCAAGGTACTCTGGATGGGCTGACTAGATGCCAGTGAATGATTTTGCATTGAGGAACATTTAAAACCCTAACAATGTGTCTTGGCACAAATGACAGAGTGTATGAATTCCAATGGGAGTGTTGTGGAAGGTACCAATGGGGAAGGATGCATTCATATTAAAGGGTATTAAGGTACCAATGGGGAGGGATGCATTCATATTAAAGGGGATTAAGGTACCAATGGGGAAGGATGCATTCATATTAAAGGGGATTAAGGTACCAATGGTGAAGGCATGCATTCATATTATTGGGGATTAATGTACCAATGGGGAAGGCATGTATTCATCTTAAAGGTGATTAAGGTACCAATGGGGAAGGCATGTATTCATAACAAAGGGGATTAAGGTACCAATGGGGAAGGCATGCATTCATATTAAAGGAGATTAAGGTACCAATGGGGAAGGATGCATTCATATTAAAGGGGATTAAAGTACCAATGGGGAAGGATACACTCATATTAAAGGTGATTAAGGTACCAATGGGGAAGGCATGCATTCATATTAAAGGGGATTAAGATCTACTGAAATGCTCTATATGAAATATATAAAAATTCAATAAAAAACAAGCAAAAAAATAAAATAATTCATAATGTTTTGCTTAATTTTGCAAAGATATGGTCTCACATGGCACAAACTGACTCTGTAGTTTGGATCCTCCTGCCTTAATAACCCAAGCCCTGGTATACAAATAGACCACTGGATCAGAGAACTCCCAAGACCACCTGAAGCACAGGTAGGTAGGAGCTGGGTGCTTCAGCAAGGCAGAATGTTGTTTGTTTTAATCTAGTTGTCTTTGGCTTGATTGGCTTTTGTGGCTGTGGGGGTGGAGTTATCCTACCAGCTGGTATAAAAGGTGGGTT
Organism: Rhizomys pruinosus; assembly: GCA_009823505.1. Classification (NCBI taxonomy): domain Eukaryota; kingdom Metazoa; phylum Chordata; class Mammalia; order Rodentia; family Spalacidae; genus Rhizomys; species Rhizomys pruinosus. The sequence continues at coordinate 1,389,552 of VZQC01003447.1, read as the reverse complement.
TGTGTGAGTCTTGAGATTGGAGATCTCCCAAGACCACCTGAAGCACAGGTAGGTAGGAGCTGGGTGCTTCAGCAAGGCAGAATGTTGTTTGTTTTAATCTAGTTGTCTTTGGCTTGATTGGCTTTTGTGGCTGTGGGGGTGGAGTTATCCTACCAGCTGGTATAAAAGGTGGGTTTGTGTGAGTCTTGAGATTGGAGATCTCCCAAGACCACCTGAAGCACAGGTACTGGGGAGTGGGCTAAAGAGCACCAGCCCCTCCCCACAACTGGGATTACTAAGGCATCTGAAGGATGCAAGCAAAGCAAGCCTTCAACACAGTGAAGAGGCATTTGGGACTCACATTGGAACACAGGCAAGGAGAGCCCATATGCCAGGAACACAGAGAAGAGACAACATGGGAAAGGTGCAGGATAATCCTACACCAAGCTCAGCCAACCCTGTGGAAGATTCCTACAGTGGGATCCCCCTCAGGATGGCCCAGGATACAGACATCAGAAGCACAATTGTGAACATACTTAAAGAATTTCAAGATTATAAAGAGCAAATCAAAGAATTGGGAAAAGAGAATGAACTCAAGAAGGGCTAGAGAGAGAGAATGACAAACTCCAGAAAGAAGTGGAAACACTGAAAAGATCCCATGCTGAAAAAGATAAGGAAATCTACGAGCAAGGCAAAGAGCTACAGGAAGAGATTGAGAAGCTCCAAAAGGAAATAGAAATACTAAAGAAATCAGAAGAGGAAATAAAAAAGGAAATCAAACACTCATCCAACCAAGAGGAAAGGAATGGAAAAAGCCTCAGAAGCTGAATGGAGGAAGCAGAACAAAAGGATATCAGACCTGGAATAAAACACAGAACAATTCTCAAGTAAAGATTATGAAAAATTTAAAAATACAAAAATGTGGAACAACCAGGAACTGTGGGACACTATGAAAAGATCAAACCTCCATATCATAGGAATAGAGGAGGGAGAAGAATCCCAAGAGAATGGTATCATCAGATCTTCAACAGAATAATAGATGAAAACTTCCCCAAACTAAAAAGAGACAAACCAATACAAATACAATAAGCACATAGAACTCCAAACAGACAAGATAAGAAAAGAAATTGTCCATGCCACATCGTAGTTAAAAATGCTAGACACCCAAAACAAAGACAAAATCCTTAAAGCCACAAGAGAAAAACAACAAGGGACCTATAAGGGGAAACCTATCAGAATTACAACTGACTTCTCAGTGCAAACTGTGAAAGCAAGAAGAATGTGGAGCAAAGCATTCCCAGTGTTAAAGGACAATAGTTGCCAACCCAGGTTACTATACCCAGCAAAAATGTTGATTATAGTTGAAGGAGAGAGAAAAACCTTCCATGACATAAAGAATACATGTGCAGAAAACCAACCCTTCAGAGAATACTTGAAGCTATTCAAAGGACAGAAGAAAGGAACAACCATTCCCAGGCTCCTAGAAAGAGAAATCAATAAAAGCATAACTGCAGAAGTAGAAACCAAAACCCAAACCACAAATGGATAATGAGACAAAAGGAAGCAACACAAACCTTATCAGTCATAACCTTAAATATTAATGGACTAAATTCCCCAATGAAAAGACATAGACTGGGAGATTGGATTAGTGTGGGAAGCCACCACATCCACCATTACAAGATGGCGCCCAGCCCGAAGGGCCACGTAGCCTGTTAATGGTAAACAACCTAAATGCGCATGCGTGCTTGGCACTATGCGGGGTCATCGCTCAAGCCCGGAGCATGTAAATGAGGGTTTCAGTTGAGCACCAATCAGTAGGTGCCACATTCCTCCTAGGTCTATTTAAGCAGCACAGAGTTCGGGTTTTGGGTCTTTCGCTTCAAGCAAGTAACCCTGCAATAAACGTCTGTAGAAGAATCCTGGTGTGGCGCGTCCTCCTTGCTGGCGAGGGTGGTGGGCATCACATCTGGTGCCAAAGTCCGGGATAGAACACCAGCAGCACCAGCGGAGACCCCCTGGATAAAGGGAGGATTCAGAACTACATGACGAGGGAATAATTAGGTAAGTTCTGAGAGGCTTGCCTCCATTTTGGGATCTTTTTTGGTTAGCAGTTTCTATTCCTTTTATGTTCATAATTATCCTGCTGCTCTGTTATCTACAATTATACCTACAGGATAAACGATGCCAGAGGCAAATCAAACAAGGATAGGATTTACTAAAAGAAATCCAGGAGAGTATGTCAGAAACAGAACGCGGAGAAGGGCCCGTAATAAAAAAACAAATAGAAAAGAAAAGTAAAAGTAAAATTAAAAAGCTAGCTAAACCTGAGCCGCTTTATCCGTTAGCGGAAATGGAGTTGCTTGAACTCTCTGACTTGGAAGAAGCAGACTCATCCAAGGAAGAGAGAGTCACCTTAAGGCGCAAAGTGGGAGGGGTGGTACCTATGGCCCCGCCTGCTTATAACCCACAAATATCCCAATGCGGATATTCATTCTGCACAAACCAGACCAGACAAAAAGTAAGACAAATGTTTCCAGTGTTTGTAAATGATGATGATGAAAGGTACCATCGCCCCCTAGAGCATAAACAAGTTAAAGAATTGGCAGAATCGGTAAGGACTTATGGAGTTAATGCAAGTTATACACAATCCCAGGTGGAGAGACTTACAACTTCAGCATTAACACCTGCTGATTGGACTTTTGTAACTAAGGCCACCCTCTCTACAGGGCAATATTTAGATTGGAAGTCCATCTGGTATGACCTTTGCTCTACACAAGCGCGAGCCAATGCAGCTGCAGGTCAACCAGCTTGGAACTTTGATATGCTCACAGAACAGGGTCAATGGATTCAGAACCAAACAGCATACCCAGAACAAGTCTATCAGCAGATAAATACTGCAGCCTTTAAGGCATGGAAAAAGCTACCTAATAGGGGAGAAGTCAGTGGAAATTTGACAAAAATTATTCAGGGGCCTGATGAGCCATTTT
>VZQC01003447.1:1201431-1381443 GCA_009823505.1 Rhizomys pruinosus | reverse complement strand
TTTCAATACCCCACTGAGTCCTTTGGATAGGTCAACAGGACAAAAAATAAACAGAGAGACATCTGAACTGAACGATATGATACACCAAATGGACCTCATAGACCTCTACCGAACATTCCATCCTAATACCAGAGAATACACTTTCTACTCAGCACCCCACGGAACATTCTCCAAAATCGACCACATCCTGGGACACAGAAGAAACCTCTACAAATACAAAAAGATTGAAATAATTTCATGCATCCTGTCAGACCACAGTGCAATGAAGCTCAACATCAACACCAGGACAAGCCCTCCTGCCTACAAGAACACATGGAGACTAAACAACACACTCTTGAATAATGAATGGGTCAAGGAAGAGATAAAGAAAGAAATAAAAACATTCCTGGAACTGAATGACAATGACAATACAACACAACAAAACCTATGGGATACCTTAAAAGCAGTCCTAAGAGGGAAATTTATAGCCCTGGGTGCCTACATTAGAAAAACAGAAAGAGCACAAGTGAATGATCTAACACTACAGCTAAAAGCACTTGAGAGGCAACAACAGATGAACCCTAAACGCAACAGACAGGAAGAAATAACAAAAATCAGAGCAGAAATCAATGAAATAGAAACAAAGAAAACAATACAAAAAATCAATGAATCCAAAAGTTGGTTCTTTGAAAGAATAAACAAGATAGACAGACCTCTAGCCCAGTTAACAGAAGAAAGAAGGAACAACTCCAAATCAATACAATCCATGATGAAAAGGGAAATATCACTGCAGACAAGGAAAAGATCTAGAAAATCATGCGGGAATACTTCAAAAACCTATACTCTACCAAGTTTGAAAACCTAGAAGAAATGGATGAATATCTGACATCCTTGGAATCACCAAAGCTCAGCCAAGAAGAGATCAACAGTGTAAACAGATCCATAATATATGAAGAAATTGAAGATGTGATAAGAAACCTCCCAACTAAAAAAAGCCCAGGCCCAGACAGTTTCATGGCAGAATTCTATAAAACATTTTTAAAAGACCTATAACCATTATTACTGAAATTGTTTAGAAGGACACAAACAGAGGAAATTCTCCCAAATTCCTTCTATGAAGCCAGCCAGCATCACTGTATTACCAAAACCAGGCAAAGATACAACCAAAAAGTAGAACTATAGAAGCATCTCCCTAATGAATACAGATGCCAAAATTCTAAACAGGATACTGGCAAATAACATACAGATCCACATCGAGAAGATCATCCATTATGACCAAGTTGGATTCATACCAGAAGTGCAGGGATGGTTCAACATATGAAAATCAATAAGCATCATCAAGCATATAAATGGACTGAAAGACAAAAACCACACCATCACACACCATCCTCTCAATTGATGCAGAAAAAGCCTTTGACAAAATCCAGCATCCCTTCATGCTTAAAGTCCTAGAGGGAATTGGATTGGAGGGATCATTCCTCAATGTAATCAAAGCTGTATACAGGAAAACCACAGCCAATCTCATCCTAAATGGGGAAACAACAGAAGCATTCCCTTTAAAGGTAGGAACTCAGCAAGGCTGCCCTCTATCACCACTCCTCTTCAATATAGTGCTTGAAACACTTGCTAGAGCAATAAGGCAAGAAAAGGATATTAAAGGAGTACTAATTGGAAAAGAGAAAGTCAAGCTATTCCTATGTGTTGATGATATGATTGTTTACTTAAGAGATGCTAAAAACTCCACCAAAAAACTCCTACAAATGATTAACAGCTTCAGCAAAGTGGCAGGATACAAAATTAACCTAAAAAATCAGTGGCCTTTCTTTATACCAACAGCAAGCAACTGGAGAAGGAATTCAAGGAGACGTTCCCACTCACAGTAGCCTCAAATACAATAAAATACCTAGGAACAAACCTAACTAAAGAAACCAAAGAGCTCTACAACAAAAAATTTAAACCCTTAAAGAAAGAAATTGGTGAAGATATCAGAAGAGGGAAAAACCTCCCATGCTCATGGATTGGGAAAATTAATATAGTAAAAATGTTCATTCTACCCAAACTCTGGTATAGATTTAATGCAATCCCAATTAAAATCCCCAAGAGTTTCTTCACAGGCTTGGGAAAAAAAGTCCTTAAATTCATTTGGAAAAACAAAACACCCCGAATAGCCAAAACAACCCTGAGCGAAAAGAGCAACATCAGGAGGATCTCTATACTAGACTTCAAACTATACTACAGGGTTATAGTCATAAAAACAGCCTGGAACTGGTGCAAAACCAGACCTGTTGACCAATGGAACAAAACTGAAGATCCAAACGAGCACATAAAATTTCAGCCATCTCATATTTGACAAGGAGGCCAAGAAGACACAATGTAGAAAAGTCAGCATCTTCAGCAAGTGGTGTTGGCAAAAGTGGATCACCACTTGCAGAAGAATGAAATTAAACCCCTACCTCTTGCCCTGTACAAAAGTCAACTCCAGATGGATTAAAGACCTCAACATGAAACCCCAAACTCTGAAGGCGATAGAAGAAAAAGTTATCAGCAGACTACAAGACATATTCGTAGGAAAAGACTTCCTAAATCAGACAGCAGCTGCACAAGTATTAAGGTTGACAATTGACAAATGGAACCTCATTAAACTCAAAAGCTTCTGTACATCAAAAGAAACAATCAAGGAAGTGAAGAGAAATCACACAGAGTGGGAGGTAACCTTCTCCACAGAAACATCTGACAAAGCATTGATTTCCAGAATATATAAACTACTCAAAAAAACAAAGAAGAAAGAAAACAAATGACCCACGCAATAGATGTAGCAAAGAGCTGAACAGAGACTTCACAATTGAGGAATTAGAGATGGCTGAGAAACATCTTAAGAAGTGTTTAACATCACTAATCATTAAGAAAATGCAAATCAAAACCACTTTAAGATATCATCTTACTCCAATAAGACTGGCTAGGATCAAGAAAACAAATGATACCAAGTGCTGGAGAGGTTATGGGGAAAGAGGAACACTCATCCACTGCTGATGGGAATGTAAACTCATACAGCCACTATGAAAAGTAATGTGGAGAACCCTTGGAAGACTTGGAATGAATTTGCCACCCGACTCAGCCATACCACTCCTAGGCATGTACCCACAATACTCACACCACCACAGAGATACATGCACGGCCATGTTTATTTCAGCTCTCTTCACAATAGCTGGAACAAGGAGCTGGTACCAACCCAAATGCCCCTCAACTGACGAGTGGGTAGAGAAAATGTGGTACATCTACATAATGGAGTTCTATGCAGCAGTAAAGAACGATGACATCATGAGATTTGCAGGAAAATGGGTGGAGCTATAAGACATCATGCTGAGTGAAGTAACACAGTCCCAGAAAAATAAACACCAAATGGTATCCCTCATCTGTGGATGCTAGTGCCAATAACCTAGTTGTAAGTATTTCTTGTGCATGGCCCCTTGAGCTTTTGTTCAAGTAGTTGGGAGTGATGCATATTGGAAACAAAAACAACAACAGAAAGGACTGCATCAAAGAACTGACTGAAACAGTGAACTTCTGCTCAAAACAGTCAACTTCCACATGGAGAATTTTAAGAAAGACTGAGAAAGAGATGAAAAGCGCATTTGGCAGAATACATGAGCTCTGGTGGGGTGGGAGGATAGGGTGGGGGACATGGGTCTAAATTTGATAATCTTGTACAAAATATATATTAAAAAAATTTAAAAAGAAAAGAAAAGTAAAAAAAAAAAATAGACCAGTGGACCTGCTTCAATCTTCAATTTTCCTTAATTATTAATATCTCCTGATTTATTTTACTTACTGTTTTCTCTAGCTGTTTATTTAACATAGCTATTTTTACATAGCTACTGATCTAACTTTTAATAATAATAAATTCCTTGCTGCTTGATAAATCCCTTACTAACTGAGCAATCTCCACAGCCAGTGTCAGTAATTTTTATAAATTTCTGGGGCTCACAGGCCACATGCAGCTCAGGATAGCTACAAATGTTGGTTGCAAATGCAAAATCATAAATTTATCTAAACCATTATATGGTCCTTGAAGTGATTTTATTTTTTGGCACTAGATTGCATGGCTCTTGAGTGTAGTGTTTGGGGTGGCAATGTCCTGTCTCAATATGAAACATTTGGAAATCTTTCAAAAAATAATTTCTTTCTTAGGACATGTAGTTTTCTTTTATATTTCCCTTTGAATCATAAATGTTTTAGTATGGGTGGAAGGATGTATTCATATTTTAGAGTAATATAAAATTAAAAGGGGAAAATGTAAATTCCTAAACATAAAAAGATAGGCACACTAAACAATATTATTGTTATATTTATTTTTATCTGAAAGCAAATATGCTGTCAAATATGAATCTTTTAATGTGCTCTAGAATTGACCTACCACTTATTTCCAGACTCTGTAATTACTGTATATGGATGGAAGATACATATTTATATCTTAGATTAATATAAAATTAAGGAGAAAAATGTGAATGCTTAAACATATTTTGGAATTAACATACAGTTTATTCTCAGAAGTCATAATTTTGATACATATGTGATGGTTATATAGGCATATTTGGGAGCAATACAAAGGAGTGGGAACAACAACATAAAGACTGGGTCAAAGAACTGACTGATACAGTTAAATTCTGCCCAAAACAACAAGCCTCTGCAATGAAAAACTTTGGAAAGACTGAGAGAAAGATGGAAGACATGTATGGCAGAAGGCAAGAACTGCGTGGGGTGGAGGTGGGGGTAGGGAGAGAGGACCGTGACTAAATTGGACTGAAAGATAATGTATGAAGTATACAAATCATCAATAAAAAAGAAATAAATGATTTAAACCTGTTCTAATATTAAGTGAAAACTCCATCTTACAGTTGTCATTATTTTTTTTTGTCTGTTTGAGACAGGATTTCCCTGTAGCCCTAGCTGTCCTAGAACTCACTCTGTAGACCAGGCTGGCCTTGAACTTACAGAGATCCTCCTGCCTCTGCCTCCCTAGTGCTGGGATTAAAGGTGTGAGCCACCACACCTGGTTTGTCATTAATTTTTTAATAAGATATTTTCCTTTTTTCTTTTCTTTTATTCATATGCATACTACATCTACTGCTTTGATATTAATTTCTGTCAGGACTTTAAGATTATTAAATTTAGGGAGCTGGAGAGATGAGTTAGTTAAGAGTACCAGTTGCTCTTGTAGAGAGCCCAGGTTCTCTTCCCTTCACCCCCATGGTGGTAAAACCACCAATAACTCCAGTTCCAGCAGAATCTGGCACCTTTTTCTGACTCTGTGGGTATTAAATGACATGGGTGCACTTACACACATGCAGGTAATATAGGCATACACATAAAATAAAAAAAAATACTTTTAACAAGGTTAGAAAATTCATGAATTCATGTTACACACTTTCTCCTTACCTGCATTATGAGACATATACCAGTCACATGATCAACTCCCTTATAATATTTAATTTTATTTAGTCTAATAAAACCTCCATAATTACTGCTTGGGAATAAATCCTCATGCTTGTGTCCCCCTAGTTCTTTGACTGTCTGTCCAATAGATATTTTCCTCTTTTCTAATCCCTTCAGTATTTGCCTTAACTAAATTTCTTACTGCAAACAAAATGTAAATCTCATTATTCACAAGCATTAGCATTGCTTTCCTTCATCTGGTCTTGTACATTTTTACTAGGGAAGAATTTACCAGGATAGAAATAGTGTCTCTGTCTCTGATCCTGTGGCTCCATTAGCCCTTGGGATACATCCTTACTCTTTTCTGAGTTGAAACTTACCTGAATACTTGTGAACACGCCTATCACTTTGTGACTCACTCTATTTTGCACCCTTCTCCTGTTAATACCTCTATTGAGCCTTTTCCTATTGATATTGTTATTGTTTTACTTGCATCCTTCTCTCTATCATAAGTAATCATTTTAATTTGAGTTCTTAGAAGAAAATCTAGTGTCTTTTACTGCAGTTTGAATCTGATTGACAGATCTTTGCATACATCTGTAAGTACACCTTCCCCACTTACTTTGCTTTTTGAACTCAAGGAGTAGCATATCTACCATTGCCCACTGAGAGATACAAGTTTTGTTAATATAAACAGATATTTTAAGTTCGGAATGAATTTTGTGTATCTCTACTCTGAGGGATTGGCATTTGCTTAGTAATTAATAAGTGTATTTCATTGTTTTAAATACCCATAAATTTATGGGAGAAAATGTCTCATCATGGAGATGACTCTATCTGAATACGGGACAATACTCTCACTATGGTTATATGTGAGGAACAAACATGGATACAACAGGAAGTCACACATATTAACATGTCTACTTTCTCAGTGACATCACTCTGTAGAAAAGCTGGCTGTCTAGTAGATGAGTAAGAAATCAGACTAAAAACCTCAGCAGTAACTGGGAGGACAGGGCACAAAGGCCAAGAGCCACACAGTCATAAAGGAACTAAAGTCAACAATTTCCATGTTTAAATAGCAAGTTCATATGCTACTAAATTCAGTCACATCTTATTAATGAGACAGTTTCATTACAACTGAAAAGTGTATACAAGTAGAAATACTGAATCACATGTGACTTTCTGAGAGAATTATATTTTTCATCTCTCTACCAGGAAACAATCCACTTACAGCTTAATCACCTTTGAAAATAAACTTTTTTGGATCTGGAATCATATAATAATTGAGATTTGCATGTCAAAATTACTTATGTTTTGAATTCAAAATACAGTATGATTTCTATAAGTATATATTTAAATCAAGGTGTCAATTTTACCTTAAAAGTTGGATAAATAGTGGCTGGAGAGATAGCCTAGCGGTTAAGAGCACCGACGCTCTTGCAGAGGACACGGGTTCGATCCCCAGCACCCACATGGCGGCTAAGAACTGTCTGTAACTCCAATTCCAGGAGAACTCCAGTTCCAGGGGAATCCGAGACCCTCTTCTGACCTCCGCGGCATTGCACGACACGGGTGCACAAAAAAAAAAAAAGTTGGATAAATAATTTTAAAATATAAAATTTATACTCTATACCTTTTCAATTTAATTCTGCTCATGAGAATAAGTTAAACATTGATTTTCCAGACTAAGCATTGCACATGCACACAAAGAAACACACACCATATATATCACATTCACACAATCTTTAGGTTTGAAAAAATCCTTGCAAAAAGACAACACTAAATCTATTTCATAAAATCAGCAAGATAAGGACCTAGGTAAAATCTCATACATTGCCAAAGGAACAGCAGAACCTATTCTGCCTGGTTCTGTCCAACTCTTATGGTGTTCTGCTTGTATAAACTTTAAGATAAATGAGGGTTAGCAATTGTATTTACTGTGGATGTTTGTGGTGCATGAATGAACTGAGAAGACATTTGAATGGATTTGGGATAATCCTATGGACTGATCTGGAAAACTTTACAGTACCTAATAGGTCCTCTGGAAATTAGTACATTTTTTTTTCTTGTAGCACTGAAGACTCTTATCGACCATATATATTCAGTTATATACAATCTAGTGCCCCCAAACTGAATAGTTTGTATGCTGTGATAAGCCAAGATATTACAAATGTACTATAGCAAATTACCCATAAAGATGTCTCCATTATAGAGAAAAAGATGCAAAAAGAAATAGACATGTAAAAATGTTACTCTTCAACTTTTGTTTCAAACACTGGATGTGTTTTGCAATACCTAAGATAAACTAATCCTCCTTACTTACAAATACTTGTCCAGAGTACCCTATCAGTTGATCTTCTTGTGGAACTTTCAATATACGTGCTGCAATGTTTGTTCAGTCATCATTATAAACATTTCTCAAAATGTACATTATCCTCTTTTGCACTTTCTTAGGTGCCTGTTTTCTCAAAGGAAACATTCATGTATATTGCCTTCATCCTAAGCAATATCCTTTCATTTTTCAACTTCCCACAAGTCCACATCTTCAACCACTACTGTTCCTCAAGGTTACTGGAAGGCCAGATATATTCATTTTACATGGAATCCATTTTACAGACCTTGGATCTCATGGTGTCTCTTTTCTGCTTTTCTAATTTGACAGTCAATTACTTTCACAATTCAACCAAAACACTACTTTTAGGTGAAGGGTGATGTATGAACTAATGTTCATACATCAATTTGCCATATATTTGAATGTCATTTGTGGTCAACAGTACATGGTTATTTGCTTAAGGTCATTTATCCCATTGTCTCAAAATGCTGAGACCTAATTCATTTGTACCTTTACTGGTCACAACTCTGTGAATTGGCAGTTTATGGGTCTTTTCCTTCTTTCAAATGAGAGGATATATTAGGGAGAAACAAATCCAAATCATTTCTGTTTCAGGATAGGCTTGCTCCTGACACAGCATAACAGATATAGTAAAATAAAGGAATCTCCATTATGTATCACAGGGCAAAGCGGTTAGAGTGAACTGCTGAAGTAGCTGAAATGAGCATTGGGACCCAAACTACTGTATCTGAAAGAAACTGATAACAAATTATCACCTGACCTCTTGAAACTAGAATGCCTAGAGTGATCCAGGTAAATTTACCTCCAGTGCATGAAATTCAAAATATGTAATGCCAGATCTACATTGTCCCTAGACTGCTTCTCTTCCTATTTTAAGAAACAGTATAAGTAGGAAATGCAAATAAAAGAATGCAACTCATCATAATGGTGTTAACTCCAAGGGAAGAGCTGACAAAATGTGTTTTGTGTTGTAGCTGAGGAGCTACAGACACATCCCAAACCTGTGCCATGAATCTGTGTCAACCTAAATTTGCCTGAGGCAGTCAGCTTGCCATTAACTCCCACTATTGAGGAATCACTTCATTACCCATGTCTTTCCTCTTAGAATGTTTTGAAATAAGACATAGACTAGATTTGAAGTTAGCAAAATTTAACATTTCCAATTGTTCCAGTAACAACTAACTCACAGAGCTTAAGCACATTAGTCTTCTAGACATAACAATGGAATGAATGAAACAAATAATTTAACTCATGGCAATGGCCATATATTTTATATCCTGAATTCTACTTAAAATTGTATTGAAGCATAATATAATAATAGTTCTATCATAACACAAAATTGTCTTTTCTACATATCACCCCCCACAGTGCCATGATTTTTGTAGGAACTGACACTTACTGGAACCTCAGGCTGACTTTGTCCTTGGTAAAATATGTTTTCTGTCTGCATGCGGCTCATCTGACTGACACATATGCTAATTGGTTATATATAAATTTATGTGCATAGCTGTATTTGTTCATTCTTGTTTCAGTAGAGTATAAATGCATCATAGTCCATGTCTTCTGCTTACTACATATAGTGTGTCACTATTGATTCTAGAAAATGTTCTTTGTAGGAAATGTGAAATGAAGGCCTACAGACTGAGACATAATGCATAATAAATCAATAAATGCTGCCAGGTGTTCCAATGTGGCTTTAAAAATTCAAATTCATACAAGATTTGTTTCTTTGTATTATTGTAGCATATATCCTGTAAAATTGTGATTTTTAAACCACTTTTGAGTGTGTAGTCCCGTGGAATTGGTTGAGGTCACAATGCTGTGTCACCATTACTACTGTTTTCTAAATAGACTGTTTCTCCTAAGTACAAGCTCCAGGACTGCCAAGCTCCACGCCCACCTCTGTCCTCCCCAAGCCTTTGGTGTCTCTGACATTTTATCTTGGCTAGTTTGCTTATTCTCCTTATCTCATCCTATCAGATTTCTGTTTGTCAACTTATGTCATGTAGCCAAATGCTTACAGATTCCATTATTGTTTTAACACATATCAGCACACCATTCCAGTCTAGACTGGATAGTGCTCTGTTCCATATTCTATAGGTGCTGCTGTGTCAGTATCTATCTGAGTCCTGGTTTTCAACTTTTGGGGGCATATACCTACCACACAATGGAAATACTGGGCAATAGGTAATAGGGACTTTTATGTTCTGGTATTTGAGCAATCAACAATTTACTGCCATAGAAATCTCACTTGTATATATTGTCATGAGCAATAACTGGGTGTTCCAATTTCCTTACAACCTGGTCCAGGGATTCTTAAATTTTTTCATTCATGAGAGCCTTTAATCTGAGAAATTTTTACAAAATCTCACAGAACTCCTGGGCCTGGGGAGCTGTGGAAGGTTCCCAGTGGAGAAGCTGGTATAAAGACAATGAAAACTTATTGAAAAATTATATATGAAGCACATTAAAACTCAATTAAAATTATGGTAAAAATTTACATATATACATATTTAAAACTGGCACAATTGAAACATATATTCTCAATAAATCAGAATGAATTTCTTTGGAGACAATTACTTGTCATAAATTTTACCTTTTTTAGAATTGGGTAACTGTATTCTTAAATACTTTAATATCATTTTTAAAAGATGAAAGAAAACTACACACTGATGACAGAGATGTGTTAGTTCATTTTTATATGAAGGACTAAATTTTGGCTGAATATTTACTACGGGTTTATATTTTTATTTTATAATTGCCATTTCTGAGAACAATCACTATGAATACATATCTAAAACCTGCTAAAACCTGGGCCATTTCAGAAGTTGTTGGAAATTCTGTCTTAATCCCAAACCAAAATTCCTTAGGTCATCAATTTAAACAGTGACTTTAGGAGCCATTTTATTTTTTAATATAACATTTTTATTGAGGTTTTGTTTATTTCAGACACCATTTTCAGTTCTATTTAGGCATATTCCCCTTTCCCTTCCCCCACCCCACTCCAGTTCATGCATTCTGCCATATATGTCTCTCAGTCTTTTTAAAGTTTTTTTTTTTTTCTTTTCTGCAGAAGCTTATGGCTTTGGGCAAAATTTAACTATATCAATCCATTCTTTGACCCAGTCCTTATGTTTTTGCTGTTCCCTCCCATTTGTATTGCTACAAAATATGCCTATATAAACCTCATATATGTACCAGAATTATGTCCTCTGGAAATAAACTATGTTAACTCTGAAATATGTTTAGGAATTCACATTTTCCCCTTTAATATTACTCTATGACTACATACCTTCCACCCATATACATTAATTACCATATAACAAATAAATGGTAAGATAATTCTAGGGCCCATATTAACAGCACAGTAGCTTTCAGATAAAAAGAAGTATAACAATAACATTGCTCAGCTTGCCTTTCAACTGGGAATTTTGTGCTAGCATCAACAAATGAGGGAAACCATTCCCCATTTTCTTTTGGTGGAGGGACTTTGTTACTTCACTTAGCATAATGGCTTCAAGTTCCATCCATTTACCTGCAAAGTTCATGAGGTCATCTTTCTTTACTGCTGTGTAAAACTCTTGTATAGATGTACTGCATTTTTGTTGCCCACTCATCAGTTGAGGGGCATTTGGGTTGGTTCCAGCTTTTTGCTATTGTGAAGAGAGCTGCAATAAATATAGATGTGCATGTTTCTTTGCAATAGGATGAGTATATACCCAGGAGTGATATGACTGGGTCAGGTGGTAGGCTCATGAACCAAACATTTTTTTTTTATTTTTGTATGTGTATGAATGTACTGTCTGCATGTAGGTTTGTGCACCCGTGTCGTGCAATGCCTCGGAGGTCAGAAGAGGGTCTCAGATTCCCCTGGAACTGGAGTTCTCCTAGAATTGGAGTTACAGACAGTTCTTAGCCACCATGTGGGTGCTGGGTCCTCTGCAAGAACAGTCTGTGCTCTTAACTGCTAGGCTATCTCTCCAGCCCTGAACCAAACATTTTTACATAACCCAAAGATATGTGATACTTGCTGAAGAATGACAATGGTAAAATGCAGAGTTTTCTTCCAGGATCAAACCACTGTCTCTATCTCAATCAGAAAAGAAAGATTCTACCATTGGATGCATCTTATATGCCACACAGACCACACTAGGCAGGGCAAGTAGAATGAACCTGGATGTGAACCCCAATTGAATGATAACTTGTCAAAGTAATCCAAAAGTTGTAACAAATGGACCTGGACCTATAGCTCAATGATGAGAATTTGTTCAGTAAGAATAAGTTCTGGCATCAATTCTCAGAATTGCAAAAAAAAAGTAACAAATGTAATACTCTGGTGAAGGGTATTGACTAAACCCCAGGCTATGCACGTAGGGAGATGGAATGTAAGCAAAGTTTCCAAGTTCTTCTCTATTCTGCTGTGAATTTAAACCCAGCCTTGCTAGTTGAACCAGCAAACTCCTGCTATAATAAGAAATTCTCTTAAAAATAAGGTAGAGAATTATTAAATAAAATATCAGACATCAACTTATGGCCTCCACACTCAGATACTCACATATCCACACACACACAAAAATAGTGTATGTAAACATACAGAAAGATAAACAGGTATGAAAAGAACCTAAGGCTCTGATTTAGTGTTTAATTTTCCTAAGTGAGTGGAGGAACTTCCCACAAAGTACAGCAGCCGGCATCCTGGTTACAGTTGTTATTCCCTAAGGTAGAGACACCATAAACTCCTTCTAGACACTTGAGTGACCTCATTTCTCTATGTAGGTGGTGAATAACCAGTTGTTAAAAATGCCTTTTTGAGGCACAAACAATGTCCATCCTCCTCCTCCCTTGGTCCTACCACAGGAGGCATGAATTTTGGAAAACCAGCGAGTTTATTTGGGCTTATTAGAGCAGAGGGTGAGGGGTCAGTTATAAGAGTTAAGAGTGTGGTTGCTCCCCCTCCTCCAAAGTCTCCATCCAGGTGTGGATCATGACTTCCCAGCAGCCCTATAAAATGGCTAAAGAGATTTGCCTAAGGCTTCCTCTGCTTAAATACTTAGTTCCACCCCCCCCCCCCCCCCACCCCACCCCCATCCACACATACACAGGTACTTCTGCAGCTAGGGCCCATTGGTTGGTTGGGAGGTGTGACTGACTTTTTATTTGTTCTGATATTAGCAAGTGGGCTCAACCAAGCTTGGGAAGAAGGTGCCTATGCATAGTTTGCAGGTCAGAGAAGAGTTTTATGGAACACAGTCTCATGCAGTGTGGACAGAAACTGAGTGAATTCCTTTACTGAGACTAAAGAAAAAGTGAAATTGTGCAAAGAAAGCTAATAATTGAGGCAGCAAGATTGCATGTAGGATTAAAAAGCAATAGCCCGCCAATGGCAATGCATCTATTCTTTCCAAGCATCCCTGGATTTGGTTTTCATTATGTTCCCCAAATCCTTTGGTGGTTCTAATGAATACCTGAGTTGATGACTTCCCACTGCTCTTTAATGGACACATCTGAGATCTACCTGAGTGGCACCTTCAGAAGGCCAATCATAAAACCACATTAACCAGGGCTTATCTCAGACCAGTGTCACACATGCACACCTCATTATTGCAAGATATTGTTTGCTCACAGATAATTTATTTCTTTTTTTTTCAAAGAAAAGAATGAATCAGTATGTGGTCAATTCCCTTCTCAACAATTCTTCCTCTGGTGACAAGCTGAAGTGATTTCACATTAAGGGGGAATGAGTTTCATTGCTCTTCATAAATTGCTAATGAGCTTTTTGAACAATCATCGCCCTGACCTGATTCACAAAAGAACTTTCTCAGATTTCCGATTAATGCATCTGTAGCAATAAAGGAGACGGAGGTGCCAAGGAACTTGATGCTGCCTGCAGAGGACTGTTTGCCTCTCTGAATTTCCATCCATTAGATTATTTCTCCAGGTGACACTGCTGAGCCACCCTGGATTCAATTTGACAGTTAGGCTTTAAGATGTGTCTACATCTATCCTGTGTCACTTTGCAAAGGGAAGAACACCTTACTGTGGTGCAGCAGGAAGGATTTCAGGACAACTGGGTTTTATTTTCAGCTCTGCCACTCAACAGTTTGGAGGAGAGTGGGCAATTCATTCTTCTGATATGGCCCAGTCTCTATTGTGTCAAATATATGCACAATCAGGTCTAAAGGTAGTTATTTTGAACATAATACATTTGCCTATTTTTAGGAAGAGAAAGAAAGACATTTGTCAGTAAAGCTCTAATACAGAAGGGTTAGTATTGAAAGACCCCCAGAGACTGGGGTGGCTCTCACTCAAATCTCGGGATGGAATGATGCCCAAAAATCAGCCAGAGACCGTTCTTGCTGCAACTACACGAGGTTTATTCGGGAAAAACCAGTGCACTGGGGCCGAACTCGTAACCCATGCAAGGGAAGAGGAGATCGACCCCCAGGGACTGGGATAGGGAACTTTTAAAAGCAGAGATCACAAGGTATGGGGAAATGGGGGAAGGGTTGTCTAATAGTAAAAAAATCTTATCTTGGCACGCAGGCCGGTGACACACATGTGGGAGCAACCTAGTAAAACATTCCTCAAGAATCAGTTAAGCAAATATTTCCGAGAACACAGCGGTCTTTGCGGTTAGCTAGTTCCTGGATTAGTGAGCAGGCAGTAGGGGGAGGGGGGGCCGTGGGGAGGGCCTATAGCGTACATGATTTGGAGGCCTTCTAAGATGGCGGTACCATGGTTCCTAAAGACAGATTTTAAGGGTGCATAAAACCTTGGAGCAGGGGTCCTTCATTCCCCACTCTCTCTAGGACATAGTTCTAATCATAGAACTAAAGCTCGGAATACCTTTTTAATTTTCTTCAGACCCTTTTTGTTCTACACGCTGATATTGTTGGTGAAGCATTAAAGTCTGCACAGCACCTACTCTCTGGCGAACAAAAGCAATTAGTCTATTGATTATGCAAGACCCTATGGTGACCAAAAGTAATAGAATCATCAGGGGCCCCATCAGGGCGGAAAATAGGGTAGTCATCCAAGGGGACTTGGAGAACCACCCTTCATACCAACAGTTATCTTCAGACACAATCCTGCAACTGGAATGAGGAAATGTTGGGTCAGTCCATCTGCCCTCACATACCAACAGTTATCTTTAAGTTAGCTGTTCTTGAGGCCTTGAGCAACTGTCTTTGAGCAATCAACCTTTTTCCTGGATTGGGCAGGTTTCAGTAATTGCTTAAAATGGTGGCTATACTCAAAATGGAGTCAGTGTGGGCCTCTCTTACATTTTTTCCTTGTATACTGGGAGGCTAAGCTTAGACTCCATTGTCTTTTTCCTCAGGGGGGCCATATACGGGGCCATACCTTGTCCTGAGTACCATGATTTTAATGGATTTTACCCACTGGTTAATAAATCTGACAAGTGAGTTAAGGATGCATGGTCCACAAGTCAGAGCAACCAGAAGGATAAGTTTACTGGCAGATCTAGGAAGTCTTCAGCTCTCAGCTGAGGAAGAAACTGGCTCCTTTCAGGGGTCTTGACCCTAAACTGCCTAGCCAATTTTTAGCTCCTACTCTTATCACATTACCCTCTGAGGGGGTTACCCCAATTGCCAGGAGGAATTGGGGCGCTGACCGCTCTGACTTCTTCCATGCTGAAAAGGGGCATAGGAGGTGGCAACTGGGGTACTCCTGCTCAGTGGATCTATCTGAAAGACCCCAAAAGGATAGAGAACAAAATCCTTAGCCAGTGCCTGTGAAGAGAGTAGCTAGGTACATTTTTAGACAGGGAACCAGGAAAGGAACAGGGTGAATTAAATGTCCAACTTAAAAGTCCTTTAGAATTTTTTCAATGAGGGGTTCCGAAGCATCCATTGAGCTTTTCCTTTTGTTCATTTGGCTATGGTGTTGTCTGGACTCAGGATCTGCTTTCCAGCAAGTTTTAATAATCTTGGTGTGAGTTTCCCTTAGCTTAAAGAGAGAGAGAGAGGAAACTTTATTATTTGATAACAACAGATCTCATATGACTTTAAATGACTTAAAATCTAGTGTTTGAAGGCACAGTCTTTCAGACTTTAAAGGAAATATAATGATTACTTATCTTTTGGTTATACTCTTCCTCTTGGGTGTCTAAATCCATACAGTTAGCCCAGATTAACCATCTTTTGTTTTCTCAAGGTCAGTTGAGGATCTGGTCTTCAGGGACCACTCGGCCTTTGGGGGGGGAAGCCTCTGGCTCCTCTTGGTTTTTCAATCACCAGTTCCATCCACACGAGGACAAAGTCAGGTCTTGCTAGACCAGGCTTTCCTTTTTACAGACTGGACACTGGCTAGAGTCCCATTAGTGGGTCTCCAAGACCTCCCTGCCTAGGAGGACTGGTGACTCACAATTGCAGGACATTTCAAGAGATGCCCCCAGACATAGTTCCTAGGATTGGTTGACCTCAGAGGGCAAGGAGCAAAGATGTTCCTTAGGTCCCTCAGCCGAATTGGTATGGGCATTTAAGTATGGTAGTTATCCACCCAGAAAGGCTAAGTTCCACCAGGCTAACACCTTTAATTACTGTATAATATTCTAGATAAGGCTTAGACAAAAGTTCAAGCAGCCTTGTATAATACTGACTGGAGGAGGGGCTTAACACCATACGTTAAGCAGGCATAACCTGCAAGATCGAATTAAACAATTTTAGGCTTATTTTAAATGTAAAACTGTTCACTACAGTTACTACAAATGGGGACAATCCTTTCTTTTTCAGACCCTTTATCCTGATTTATAGTTTTCCAAAGAAAGACAGGAGTTGTAACACATACCAGAAGACAGGAAATAAACTGATAAGGATTACCAAGCCCATCCAGACTGTCTTCTTCTGGACTGCATGCAGCTGGTTCAGGAAGAAAGAATCTAGCCTTTTAAGCCAAATTATCTGGTTAGGTTAAAAGAAATATCAAATAGCAAATCTTGTAAGAAACATAAAGTACATTTTTCAGTAGCCATAGTTAACCCAACATTTACCTGTGCCCATTTAATCTAAACCTGCAACAGGGAGTCAGGTTCAAGCTAGGAAAGGACTGAAAATTAACAACTCTGTATATTCACAATCCTATTCAGGCCACTAGTAAACCAGCTTGAGTATTTATATATACCAATTTAACTTGATACAGGTATTTTATCATTTTTATTAAACCTTGAGGTGCCATGTGATATGCATATAAAGGTTGGACAAAAACTGAACACTCTTAAACAAACCTTGACTACATTTTGATTTTTAAACTAGTTGACTGAGCCTTACAAATTTAAGCTTATTTATATATCATCCTTTTTACCTGTCACAACAAACCTCCTCAGACTTTTATTACTCGCATACTTTTTTATCATCTTTACATAAATCCTTACTAAAAATACCTTTTTAACATTTTTTTCTTTTTATATCCTTTTAACCCTTAATTGTGCAGATTTACTAAGTAATTAATACTTATTTCCCGTGTAACAAGATGGGACAATAGTTTGAAAAATCACAGAAATGCTCAATAAAAATTGAGCTCTTAGTTTTAAACGTCTCAGGACTGAACACTCTCTATATCCACTCAGGCATCCATGCCACTTATTTTATGGCAGGAATACAAATGGTCAATGACAAACAACTTCAAACAGCAACTTTTTTAAACTTTCCTTCTGGGCCAAAGACTATGTCTATGAGGATTCAAGTAGCCCTGTCAGGCTTTCAGCAGCAGATTATGAAGGGCCTAAAGTCTGTCCTTCCTTCCCAGATACAATTATCAAGTAAATCATTAGCATTAGATGCAAGCCTATTCATTTAAACAGCTCCATGAAACAAATATGTTTAACTAGTTTCAAACCCAAAACTTTAGCACCTTGATGAAAACTCTAAATTAGAGATGAAAACCTAAATCAGAGTAAAATATGACTCTTAAGTTTGTAACAGTATTCAGAAATTCTACAGTAATGATCTCTGCACCTAAAGACCTTGGCTGTGCTAGGATTAAAGGTGTGTGCCACCATGCCCAGCTAGGAGGCTAAAAACATGAAGTACAGTTTTCATGAATTTGATTCACCCAGTTCTTTGAGACCAACACTTTCTCAACACAAACACACAGTCTGCCAGCCTGATCACAGACCCAGAGAGGTCCCTTTTCCTCCCATGAGGAGGAAGGGAGGGAGGAGAAACAGGCTCAAAAATTCTTGCAGAAACATAACAGAGCCCCCAAAAGCTGCTCCAGACTGCTCTCCCTTGCTCCTTGGAGGCAAGAGTCTGTAATGCACCCCTGGAAGCCATGCAACACCCCACTGATCCAGATGCCAGACTCCAAAATCAGTCTCTAGCAAAGATGGAAAGGTTGCCATGTGTGCCCTCCAGAGTGCTCAGGAATTCTCCAAGCTCTAAAGACCTTCTCCCAAGGCAGACTGCTGATGCAAATTTTACTTGCGTGTAAGAAGCAGATTATCTCTGGTCCTTTGTGATAGCAACTGGGTAGATTTTTGTAAATACATGTTTTAAACAAGGTGCTGCTCATGAAGCAGCCTGCTTCTCACAGCTACTGACGGGCACCCTACTGGGTCATTAGAGACAAGGAAAGTCACCTTCCCAGATGAGCCTGCTGGAGTCCTGATCCAGAGTCTACTGTGGGGCTCTAAGTGGGTATGAACATTAAAGTGACCCACCTATGAGCAGTGGTCACCAGAGCAGTCAGGGTTCAAATGTGACTTGAGTCTGAAGCAAGTACAGGTGGTGAGAGGTGAGAAATGGCCCTCCTATGACCAAACTCCAGCCCTGTCTGATGCATCACAAAAATCTCTAACCTGCCTTTTTTTCTCATCAGAGACTCAGAATAGGCTTCTCCTTTCTTTCATCAGTAAAAACAGAACAATTTCAGTCCCTTGTTCAGCCTTTCCATACCTTTTCTGCCTGAAAACATCCACAACTCCTCCCAGTGCAGGACAGTAAGCCCCAGCCACCTCAAACACACACATTCATCTTGTCCACATCCCTCTTACTGGCTCCAATATGCTTGATGCATCCTTTTACTCAAAAACAACTCTCACTCACACCTAAGGCCCAGCCCACTGACCAGATGGGATTGGGAGTATGGCAGGGACCTTAAGCACCAGGGGGTCCCACTCTCTAGCCAGAGTTGTGTATATGGTATACACCCCTGTGGCCAGGAGCTGTGAGTCCCTTGGAGGACCTGCTTAATGCCAAGAACTATTTCAATGGAGACAGCTACCTGTATTTTGTCTAACACCACGTTATTTAATTTAGGTGGAAAATTACCAATAGTCACATACACATGTGTAATTTTTATGTATGTGAGAATTATCAACACTCACACACATGCTTTTTTCTTTTTTTGGTCTTTTGGTCTTTTTTGAGACAGGGTTTACCTTTAGTCTCAGCTGGCCTGGAACTCGCTCTGTAGACCAGGCTGACCTTGAGCTTACAAAAACTGCCTGCATCTGCCTCCCAAGGACTGGGATTAAAGGTGTGTGCCACCACACCCGGTCCCAAGGGGCAACAAAACTGCCCCACCCAAAACAAAATCCAGTCCAAGAATCTGTTTCCAGTCCTGAATCTGGTCCACAAAGGTCTTAAAAAAATAGATAATTCCAAAGCAACCAAGTTACATTTTGAAAGCAAACACAAACCAAAATGGGATCTTTAAACAGTCAGCTCTGAGGCCGATTCCTATAGACAACTACCACTTGTTGTGAAGCATTTGAGAGACTCAGAGACAATAAATTTAGATGACTACAGTATCCAAATTTTAGGCCTTTAAATGCATTTATAAATATCAATTTTTAAACTTTGCACGTGCATATCTAGTCTGGCATGCCAAAATGAAATGATTCTGTGCATATAAAGGATTGAAACTTGAAGTGGCCACTTTTTATGACAGAACCAACATGAGACAAACACAATAACTGAATTACAAACACACACACACACACACACACTTAGATGCATAACAAGCTACATGAATCTTTGGCACACAGTTACCATAAACACAAGACATAGATACCTCCTTTTTCACCTCCACAGACAGATTATGGGCTCGTTTTTTAACCTCAGTCCAGTGGTCTAATGTCTGTCCAAGTGGAGTACTGACAGTCTGTCCCATCGAGAAAGTCACACAGAATATGAACAAAGCACTCAAAGATATTATAGAAACAGAAACCAGGACCCATCTTCTGTGAGTCCTCCAACACCAAGAAACAGTTTCAGATGGCCGAGAAGATGTGGAAACTCTTGATTCTATGAGAGCCCCAATGTCTGTGTCGGCACCCAGACAGGAGGGCTCCAAGCATCCTCGGGCCTCCCTCAGACCTCCTGGGACGTCTCCCAGGGCGACACAGTCGGTTACCTTCCTGACACGTCTGTCGGTAACTCTCCCCCCTCTACCTACCTGACACGTCTGTCAGTAACTCTCCCCCCTCGTCTGGAATGGGGAGTTCGTTGCTCTCACGAGCGCAGAACGACTGCAAACCGAAAGTAACAGATTTTTGGCGCCTCCGAGAATCAGACAAACACAGTAGACGGACAGACAGAAAAAGAATCTTACCTCCAAGAGGGTCTTGGTGATTTGAGGGTGGTCTCCGATCCCAGACGAGCCCCCAAATGAAAGACCCCCCAGAGACTGGGGTGGCTCTCACTCAAATCTCGGGATGGAATGACACCCAAAAATCAGCCATAGACCATTCTTGCTGCAACTACATGAGGTTTATTCGGGAAAAACCAGTGCAATGGGGCCGAACTCGTAACCCACGCAGGGGAAGAGGAGATCGACCCCCAGGGACTGGGATAGGGAACTTTTAAAAGCAGAGATCACAAGGTATGGGGAAATGGGGGAAGGGTTGTCTAATAGTAAAAAAATCTTATCTCGGCACGCAAGCCGGCGACACACATGCGGGAGCAACCTAGTAAAACATTCCTCAAGAATCAGTTAAGCAAATATTTCTGAGAATGCAGTGGTCTTTGCGGTTAGCTAGTTCCCGGATTAGTGAGGAGGCAGTAGGGGGAAGGGGGAGGTCGTGGGGAGGGCCTATAGTGTACATGACTTGTAGGCCTTCTAAGATGGTGGTACCATGGTTCCTAAAGACAAATTTTTAAGGGTGCATAAAACCTGGAGCAGGGGTCCTTCAGTATTAAATCTTTGGAAGTCTGAAAGCCATAAAAAAAAAAAAAAAAAAAAAAAAAAAAAAAAAAAAAAAAAAAAAAAAAAAAAAAAAAAAAAAAAAAAAAAAAAAAAAACTCACCCATTATGAAAAGGAAATTAACTAGAGGAATTATTTCTTAGCATAGAGAGATAAGTTCTGAAAAGTTTGTTTGAACATAGTAGGAAGGGAATTTTTTTTCTTCTTGGAGCAGGTGTAGAATTCTGAAGAACAAAGAGAAGTTAGGTTTGAAGTTTTAGAAAAGAATTTACAAAGTGGTGAGTTTAAGATTTGAACCACAGACCTTGTGAGAGCAAGTTTGCTTCCTTAGCCAGCAGCCCAACTTTTTGGTTGCTTCCAATGAGAGAAAAATTCCCAGGTGAGTCTCTTTTCCTATTGGCTAGGTTGAAGGCTGACTGTTTCTTGATAAGCTAAACCTATGAAAATTTTATCAACAGGCTTCTCTATTCTTAAATTAGAGATCAAGTCTTCAGCTACTAAATTGTTGATTCTTCTTCATATTTGGTGTTATTATTCCCCTTGAGGGAATAAAAGGACCTTATTTCTTGCTACTTTTAAATCTGAAATTCATACTTTATTTTTCTAGTTTCTATAGCAACCTAGCATTCTTAGTGTGCATTTTCCTCCTTAATTTGTCTTTTCTATTCAGTTTTAAAAGGTTTACATATACATATATATGTACACATATATATTAACTTATGTATATGCATGTTTCTGTGTGTCTGGTTCATGACTGTAGGTGCTTACAGAGGCCACAAGAGGTCATCCAATATTCTGGAGGGAATTTCAGGAAGTTGATAGCTGCCTGACACTGTTTCTAGGACCCAAACTTGGTTCATCTTCAGGAGCAGTAGGCACTCTAAACTGCTGAGACATCTCTTCAATCCATAAAATCATTTTGTAATTATTGATAAAGAGAAATCTATGAAAGCCTCTGAGATGTCCTTCCATGTGGTGGGAGTTAAGGTTAGGCCATTTCAGTAAGATTGAGTCACTATTACAGGGGTTGGTAGAGAGTCGAAGCCTGATCTCTAATAGCCCTAGTAAACCACCACTCCTAAATAGATTAAATGAAAAAATAATGAATCATAGTTTAAAGCAGGAAAAGTAGATATGTTCAATGTAGCCACAGTGGGAACAGAAAGGAATCTGGTGATCTCTAAAGCCATGTTCAGCTTTGTAACAGAATAATTAATTTGAAATAGGGAGCCCAAGCTATGCATAACTAAGTAGTCCTCATCAAGGTGTGATCCTATTCTCTGTTCCAGTC
Source organism: Rhizomys pruinosus (assembly GCA_009823505.1). Lineage (NCBI taxonomy): Eukaryota > Metazoa > Chordata > Mammalia > Rodentia > Spalacidae > Rhizomys > Rhizomys pruinosus. The sequence continues at coordinate 1,359,219 of VZQC01003447.1, read as the reverse complement.
CTGCAAGTTGGTGCGTCAAGTTGCCAGAATTGAATGAACACTTTCTGGTAAACAAGAGCTCCTCTAAGTGCCACTGGCTCCAATCCTTTTCCTTTCAGGATCAGATTCCTCGGGAAATTCCAATTTGGGGGAGTCTATTGTCTAAATAGTCCAATCACCAAGAGTCAAAGTTTCCTCTTTAGAACACCTCATCCATCTGGATGGTACTTCTATAAACATGTCAAATCTGTAAGACTGTTTTCTTTCTGTTTGGAGAGTAGCTTCTGTGTTCTGTGTTAAATAGTTGAAGCTTTTTTTATGTGTGATATTTTATTATGTAGCAATAGAAGACTCACACAGTACTTGATTTCATTCATGTCTTTTCTTATTTCTAGATAGTCATTAATCCACGTCAGGACTCTGTAGTTACATGGTACACTCTGTGCACAGGCATCATGCCGGTGACTTTCATTACTCTGAACTTAGTCATCTATTTTTGCTACCATTTTTCAAATTTGTTTTTTGTTACTTTCTTTGTCTTATATATCTTCGTTTGAACCATGCATCTGTAATTTTATCCTACTTTCGCTGGCTAACTATCTTTTCTTTACAGCCACAAGGGAATACATCCATGAAAGTTTTGTATTTCTCAGGTGATTTCCTTCGGGAATGTGAATTGTTTGCTTGTCAATTAATCATTACCTTTCATTTTATCACTGTAACCAGTGTTCTCCTTTCACTGTAGTCCCACCATACCCAGGATTTGAGAATGAATCTTTAGCCAATTTCTCTCAGGATTTTACCTTTCTTTAAATGGTCTAAACTACAATGAAAAATAATGTCTGCTGTATTAAGAAAGGAATTGAGAAAGTGGATGATAGAGATTGCCTTCAGTTTTCTACTTGTTTTCTTTTATGTATTTTCTTTTATATTGTAGAAAATATCTCATCAAATCATTTGCATCTTCCATAAATGTTCATCACATATAAATATTGGCATTCAAAGTTTTACAGACTTTACCTACTTCCTGGTAATAATTTGACAGAGAATTCAGCTGGGATTTTTCTATATCTTCTCTGTAAATGGTACCACACTCTGTCCCAGGAAGCCTGAGGAGCCTCATGGTTGAATCAATAGCATTCAGAGATCACAGGCCTGTGTTGATTTTGTTCTTGTTTCTCGCTCTGTCTTTAATCATCTCATGTAAAGAAGTAGACTTTAAAAGTGTTTGAGGATTCATACACAAGAAATGGAAGGACAAACTTCCTCTTATTTCCCGAAGCACACTGATTCATCATGTTAGTTGGTCTCTAAAGGAATCCATGAAAAAATAACTGCTGTTTTTATCACAGTAGCAAAATTCACATTCTAGTTAGATAGGCTTATAAACAAATTTGCATAACCACAATGGGGCATTGTCTTCCCAATGGTATAGCTACACTAATAAAGCAATTAGGGAGGGATGAGCATTTATAGGCTAGTGATATAAAGGAAATTCACATGAATAAAATCACAGGGGCAGAAGGAAGCTTAAAATAAAGTTGTTTCTCCTAGCATTTTGAAATATACAATATATTATCATTATCTGTGTCCTATTATTCAATACCATTACAAAACATTTAACTATTAAATAAATAGAACTTCATATCCACTGATCAATATTTCACCCTACTCTCCTCCCTCCTAGGAGTCAGCTCATAGTAGCCCATCCAACTCTCAAATTACAGTAGAAAATCTGAGAATTCACATATGAATGAGAAAAATGTGCTACTTTACTTTCTGAGCCTGGTTTATCTCATTTAATGCAATGAATTCATTTCCATCAACATGGTCAAAGGACAAAATGTCATTACACACATACATATATTTCTATGGCGTATATACCCCAAAATATTCTTTACCTATAAACCAGTTGATGGAACCCGTCCTTTTTAGCCATTGTAAAGAGAGCTGTCAAAAACCCGAAAGGTCAAGTTTCTTGAGCTCACTACCTTCATTTTTTATTGTGTGCGGTGCCAATACAGGAACAGTTAAATCATATGGTAATTCTGTTTATATTGGGGGAAGAGGGAAGATTTTCCAAATATTTCCATAGCAATTGTTAGTGTAATCACAACCAGCAGTGAATAAGCATTCCTAATTATCCACGTCCTTCCAGCACTATTATCATATGTCTTAAAACAGCCCTTCTTCTTGCAGTCATTTTCGCCTACATTCCTCTGGATGGCTGGAAATGTAGAGCACTTTTATCAAATACCTGTTTGCCATTCATATATCTTTTGAGAAGTACATATGTAGGTCTGTTGCCAATTTTGAACTGGAACAATTTTTTTACTGTTTTCTTAAGCCTTGGTATCCTTGTGCATGTATTTATTCCCAGAACTCCATTCAGGAGGCAGAAGAAGGTGTATCTCTCAGAGTTCAAGGCCAGCCTAGTTTACATAGAACTGCAAGCCAGCCAGGGCAGCCAAAGAGAAAAAATTATCTTTGGCTATGAAGTTTTTGAAATTCTTTCTGCATTCTGAATAGAGGACCCTCACAGGAAGTACAGTTTCTAAATATTGTGTGCCATTTGATATGCTTATTTACTTTCATTTGCTCTTCACTGAACAAATCTGTGCATTTTATCTTGCTTTTGAAAAGTCCTTATTTCCAATGCTTCAGGATATTTTCTAAAAAAAAGAGCATTTGCCTATTGTCATGTCTTTAAGCATTTTTTTTCATTTACATCTAGTCATTTTGTAGTTTTAAGTTTCTGTTTTAAGTTTTTAATCTACTCTTGACTTTAGTAAATGATGAGAGGTAAAGGTCTAGTTTCTCTCTAATTCATGCAGATAACAAACTTTCCAGGCACACAAAAGGCAGACAGACATACATTGATGTAAACCTCTAATGATTATTTTAGAGTATTATGAAGAATTATGTGGAAATAAACATGAAGCCCTAAAAGAAATGAATAAAACCTGCACATCAACCAGGTGTGCTGGACTGCTTCAGGTGTCAACTTGACCACCTGGGAAGAGAGAACCTCATTTGTAGAATTTCTTCTATCTAATTGGCCTGTGAGAGAGTTTCTTGATGACTGAGTAATGTGGGAAGACCCAGCCCATTGTGTGCAGTGCCACCCTTCAGCAGGTGGTCCGGGGTTGTATAAGAAAGCAGGCTGAGCACAGGTCAGAGGAGCAAGCAGAAAAAGGTTTTCTCTGTGGTCTGTCCTTCATTTCCTGCCTCCCAGCTCTGCCTTTAGTTCAAGACCTCACTTCCTTTGGTAACAGATTATGCTCTCAGTGCAGTAAGGTAAAATACACCCTTTCCTCCCACGTTGGTTTTGGTTAGAGTGTTTTATCATAAAAATATAAAGTAACTAGGAGGATATCAGATCTGTCAGATCATGAGGAGATAGAAACCCTGAGCATACCAGAAATGATGAGTAAATTAAATCATTAATAAAATCTGTCCTTAGAAAGAAAAATCCAGGATAATTTAGTTGCACTGGGGAGTTATAACACCCATTTAAAACATTAAAACAAATTCTTAAATTATTTCAAAAAATTGAATAAAGGGAATCTTCCACACCTATCCTATAAAGTCAGCTTTAATTTGCAGTAAATGACACAGCAAAAACAAAAACTACAGCCTAAAAATTACACATTAAATATATGCAAAATTGTGAACAAAATACTAGGTAACTGAATCAATAAAACATTGTGAAGATTATGCACCATGACCCTGTGAGATTTATCCTACAGACAGTGGGAGATTACACTACAGCATAGGAAAATCAGAAACTGTAGCACAGCACTTCAGGTAAATTGAGGACTAACAGCATGTTGTTATCGGAACAGATCCAGAAAACCACTTGATCAAATTCAGTGTCCTTTCTACACACACACACACACACACACACACACACACACACTACCCCTATCTCCTAGTGTAGAAGGAGTATCTCTTCAAAAGTGAGTTCCACGCCAGCTGGATACTGGAGAGACAGGGAGACCCTGTCTCAAAAAGAACCCCCTCCCCCCAAAAGAAGGAATATGTCTTCATAACAAAAGATATATTTGCCAATAACTAACATCATTCAAGAGGAAAAGGGGAGATATCATCATTCGGTAAGAATTGGAAGAAGAAAAGGATTCTCATTTTCACCATTTTCTACCACACTGTGTAGAGTATTTATAGCCAGGACAAGCATGCAAAAGAAAGAAATGATGTCCATGACAGAGAAGAGGTATGGCCAACTTAGTAGGATCTAGACTCACCTAGGAGACAAGAGTCTGGACATGACTATAAGGGATTACCTGCCTTAGATTAATTGAGGTGGGAAGACCCATCCTAACTCAGGACACCACCATTCCACAGGTGGGTCCTGGCTGGGGCCAGAGCTGAATAAGGAGAAGGTGAGTATATTATTCATGTCCTGACTGTAGACACTATGGGAATTGGGCTCCTCAACTTTACCTTCAAACTGTGAGACAGAACAAAACCCTTTCTTCTTTAAGTTATTTCTGTCAAGTATTTTGTCATAGTCCCAAGGCAAGTAATTATAATATGTATAATTATATATATTATATATATATATTATATATATATATATAATGCAAATAAACACAAATGTAAAGGAAAAAAAAAAAAAAGAAAAGTAAAAATATAAAGAAATATTTTAAATATAAAATCTATGTTATTTAAGTATCAAATCTAACAAAAGAATTGGGCAAATTTGCAAGGTATCAAATCAACAAAAAATCAGCATTTTAAAAATTTGATTATTTTTCTGTATATGAGTATATTGCCTGCATGTCATGAAGTGCCCTTGGAGGTCAGAAGAGGCATTGATACCCTGGAACTGGAGTTACTCGTGTTTCTTAGCCACCATTTGTGTCCTGGGAATGGAACCCAGGTTCTTTGAAGATCAGCTAGGGCTCTTAACCACTGAGCCATACCTCTAGCCAAAAGTTAGTATTTTTATATAAAATTATGTAAATTACAAATCAAGATGAGAATCCATGTATAAAAGCTGCCAACACAGCAGTAATTAATCTCTATAATGAAAACCACAAAACACGGATGAAAGAAATGAGAAAGTACTCAGATAAAAACTAGAAATGCATCCTGTGCTCATGAACCAGAAGAATCAGTGTTAAAATACTGCCCAACAGCAAGATTCCAAGAGCTAGGTTTGATGCACAACTGCAAGGAGCTGTGGTTCTCCAGGCTTTTGGGAACTGGCTCACATGAACTTACAACAATGGTAACGGCTTGTACAAGGCCCATCCAACCTGAGACATAAAAACAGTGTCAAGCTGGGGAAGTAGGCAGGAGGCCCTAAACATAGCTGAGGAACTATTGTCAGCTGATCACAGCTGGGTAAGGAAGAATTGGTCTTCATTAAGGAAGTGACATGAGATAGGCCGACCAGGCTCCAGTGAATAAATTCATACTGAGGGACATCTGGATACACAAAATTGACTCAAAAGGCCTAACATAAATGACAGAACACATGAAATACTGTGGGCAGGCTATGGGGTAGGGGATGCACATTCAGGAGGGCTTTAAGTATGATTAAGATATATTATCCGAAATCCACAGAAATTCAATAAAAATATTCATTTAAAATAATATTTCTTCTCCTGTTCCTTAGGAAGCATTTCCCAAACTATATTCTTTGGGTTTAGAGATCTTTTGTCAGCAGAGATTTCTTACATATTTGACATTTGTGTAAGTAACTCAAAAACAATTTTAGAAATTAATTGAATGCGAAAAATTCAAATGTTTCTAAATATGTAATTCAAATCATTCCTTTAAACTATAAATTCCATTAAATATTTAAGAACTAGAAAAATTAATGTTATTGAAATTCTGATTTTTCCTTCTAGGAAATTTTGATAGCAGACAGAATGGAAGGTCACAAGTTTTTAATCTGATGTTTGTTCATTTATTTAGTTGGCCTTTTATTAATTAGATATTCTCAGCCTAATAAATAATTGATGATATGTTTTAATTTTTATAGAATTATATGCTATGTCAAAAGTATTCTACATTGTATGAAAATTCTATATTTTTGTTCAGCTGGGAGGGGTGACACATGCCTTTAATCATAGCACTTGGGAGGCAGAGGCAGGCAGATCTTTGTGAGTTCAAGGCCAGCCTGATCTACAGAGTTCCAGGATAGCTGGGGCTACAGGGAGACCCTGTCTCGAAAAGACCAAAAAAAAAAAAAAAAAGAAAAAGGAAATTCTATTTTTGTTTTTATATTTATTTACTTACTTACTTTTTATTTATTTACTTATTTTGGGTCTTTTTGAGACAGAGTCTCCCTGTAGCTCTAGCTGTCCTAGACCTTACTATGTAGACCAGGCTGGCCTTGAACTCAAAGAGATCCACCTGCTTCTGCCTCCCAAGTGCTGGGATCAAAGGCAAGTGGCACCATGCCTGGCTTCTACTTTAATATTATTTGAATTTGTTTGATATTTAATATGAGTGTCTTATAATCTGATGCCACATGACACTGTTGATTCACACATTTAAATGTCCTTCATCCAAAATAATTTGCTAATCACTTTGACTATCATCTATCATCTATCTATCTATCTATAATCAATCTATATAAATATAGAGATAGAGATAGAAATAAAGATATAAACTGCATTTTCCTGAATTTTGTGAGCATCTTCAACTACTTGAGACAAGGAAAGAAAGTAACAAGTAAGTAGTTATGGCAGTTTATCTGTTGAATTTATAAAGGAAAGTTCCATGAAATTTGTTTCTTTATTCAATAATTATAAATAATATCTTTTATTTCTTATATTTTATGTATTTTATTTACTTATATTTATCAATATTGATGATTTTTATATCTTACTTCTTAACATTAATGTTCAGAAATGTAATATTCAAGGAAGTAGATATAGTCTCCATCTTGAAAATTTCGGTTATTGTACAATAAAAAACCTATATACTTTAAAAATTTGTTAGATGGAGAGATAGCTCCATGGTTAAGGCATTTACCACCAAGACTCATGACCTGAGTTTCATACCTAGAGCACTCATGATTAAATGAAAGAATATACAACTGCAAGTGATCTACATTCCTCAAGTTGCATACACAGGTGCACACACACACACACACACACACACACACACACTAAATCAATGTAAAATACTGTTTTTTTAAAGGATCTGTACATCTTGTGTGCTCAGGTGTAACATTTATTCTCTACAGTGCTGGCTCTAAAATAAATGACTTTAAATTAGTTTTCAGTTTGTAGCAATATTAAATTTATTCTCATGACATGGAAAAATAGAAGGGCTGTCAGAATAATAAAAAAATAATTTTCAGAATTGACTTCCCATTTTCTAAAGACATTTTTGTAACAATAAAATTAAATTCATATTTAGCTAAAATTATTTCAGTCGTGAAAGTAATATCTAGCTTGTGACATACAATTACAGCAAGAGCTATCATTCATATTTTAGCAATTTCCTGTGTATGTAAATATGACATGAATATAGTAAACATGTCATTTTTATATATATTTTTCTTTCTGCTCTGTTTGTTTTCTAATTCAATATCTTCCAGCACTTACCTTATGGTGAAGTTTTATCTAGCTTTATTTTCTGTTATAGATATATTTACATATATTTATATATACATGCATATATGTTAAGGGAAAGTTTGTTTCTGGAATCATGGAGGTAAAATATTTGATGGATCTCCATGCATTCCATTAGTTTGTAAGACCTGCATAACCTCTCCAGACAAACAATGACAACTGTGACCAGAAACTGGCAGATAGAGTTAGGACCTGTGAAACCTGGGATTGAATTGAAAACAATTGTCTTTATCAGTGTTATCATTTGGAAATGAAGCATTTAGAAAACTGTAAATTAAGGCAGAGCATGCACTAAAATTTTAAGGTACTGAAAAAGAGGAAGATTTTGTTGTTGTTGTTGTTGTTGTTGTTGTTGACACGTGCCTATAAGTTGTAGGCAATTTAGAATGCAAGATTTTCTACTAAGGAACATGTGGAGAGCAGAGTGAGAGGACGGTCACATATTTGTATTTACATAAGCAACGTTTTTAAATAGACAGGCCACTTTCACAGAACTAAAAATAAATAGAGAAAAAATCAATGTAAAATGACAATTTTAGATAAACACAAAGTGTAGATCGGTTAATAATTTAGAACAGTAAACTAAGCATTAATATAATTAAAGAAATAAAATCTCAATGTAAAATATGAGAGTATTGTTGAAAATAAATATTAATTTAAAAATAGCCACCTACAAATTTGTAAATGAAAAAGAATTTTAAGAAATATATGACTAGCACATCAGGAAAAAACACAAAGAAAAAGGGAATGGAACTAAAACCTGTTCTCTGAAAATATTCCTGAAAGTGATTATCTTATCACGGCTAGTGGATTGGAAAAAGCAAGCAGCAAATAAGCAACATCTGAAATGAAAAGCATATGATTAGTCATCCCTGTGATCACAAGAGATAATACATTAACTTATGGAGAGAGAGAAAGAGAAAGAGAGACAGAGACAGAGAGAGAGAGAGAGAAAGAGAGAGAGAAAGAGAGAGAGAGAGAGAGAGAGAGAGAGAGAGAGAGAGAGAGAGAGAAGCAGAGACAGACACAGGGAGAGATAAATTTAGTCTATCATCCCCAAGGCAGACAACTGGGAAAATTCTGCAAGCCCACAGAAAGCACAGCATGCCTTCAAACTTGTGAGTGACAGCAACTTGGCAGAGTGTAAAATTCTTGGAGCACAAAGTATTTCTGTGAAACCTCTCTCCACGCTGCTAAAGTCTGATAGCCAATTTCTTGAACACTTTTGTTCTTCACAATTTGGTTTTTCCTCCTGACCAGCTGCTTCCTGTATCTATCTCTCAGTGTCTTGATATTATGTGTGGCTTTTCTTAGGTTTGGGGGTCTCAACACTTTATTTTTTATTTTTATTTTTATATACACTTTCTGTTTGACATGTCAATAATTAAGAGGTTATTAATATTTCCGCAAATCAGCTAGATTTGTCACCACTTCTTGTTACCTTATATTATTAAAAATGTTTATGAATATATCTTAAATACTAAAATGCCAATCAAATATACTAGCAATGTCATATAAATAAGCTCAGTTTGTGTTCTTGAATAATTTACCTTAACTTACATTTAGTGACATAAATATTATCATTGAAATTTTCTCATGATTTGATTTTATGACTTTTTAAATTAAACTTTGAATATTTTATTGTTGCTACAGCTGCCAAAATGAGTATTCAATCAAAACCTAAGATTTCTTTTTCATTAGTGTAACCAAATAGTCTATAGTTCTGTAAAGTCAATATAATTATAACTAGGTCACAGGGCTGGAGAGATGGCTCAACAGTTAAGAGCACTGGTTGTTCTTACAGAAAACCTGGGTTTGAGTCCAGCATCCCCTGGCAGCTAATAGCCATTTGTAACTCTAGTTCCAGAGGATCAGAAGCTCTCTTCTCTCCTCTGCATGACATGGGTACACTTACATATATCCAGGCAACACACACATACATATCAAATAAAATAAAATTTAAAGAGGATTAATAATAATAACCAGGTCACTTAAAGTCAATTTTACAGAAAATAGTTGTGAATAGTCATATTTGGGTAAGTTAAAATATTTACTGCTGTTGATGTTGAGTTGGGATATTTGTAGTTATTTCATTTTTTAAGCTTTTTTTAAAATTTTATTTATTTTGTATGGGTATGAATGTAGTGTCTGCATGCAAGTCTGTGCACCCGTGTTGTGCAATGCAGCGGAGGTCAGAAGATGGTGTCAGATTCCCCTGGAACTGGAGTTAAAGACGGTTCTCAGCCACCATGTGGGTGCTGGGGATCGAACCCGGGTCCTCTGCAAGAGCAGTCGGCACTCTTAACCTCTAGGCCACCTCTCCAGCCCCTGTAGTTACTTCTTTAAATAGAAACAATGTGCAGTGTTGTCTTTCTGAAGGATGATGCATGGTTTTCATACTTAAGCACAAAAGGAAAACAGCATGGCCAATTTATACACACTGCGCAGCTCCGCTGGGCAGTGAGAAGCCAGGAAGCTGAGCTGGAACTAGTCAGGAAACTCTTGTTCCCTGTAGTCCTTCAGAACAGGCTCAGTGTCTGATTCCTGGTTAGAATAATCAGTATATAAATCTAACTTGCAAATAAGCAGACAATTGTTTTTTCATACAAGGACCTCCGGCAGGAAACTTCGTCTATTTAGAAAAATGCAGAAATAGCCCAGGACCAGTCAGCGCTAATCAGACTTGGAAGTCTGGGGGGACAGGGACAAGTGGCTGATGCACTCCTAAATCAAAGCTCCAGCCATGGGAGGAGTGCGTATTCCCCTCAGGCCAGCTTCACTCCTCCTTGCTCACAGGCCCCATAAGGAAAGTGGTCAGGGGACTTTCTCCAGGTCTGGCCAGCAAAGTCCCGAAAGGGCTGTGGAGTAGCCTGGTCCCTGGGCTGCGTTCCACAGCAGGACTGGGTGTTTGCTTTTGGCTCCTTCCTACCACAACCATTATAATGCAATTTTGAAACTCAAAAACTGTTACCCTCCCTGCCCCAGCCCTTCCCCACAAGTGACCTCTTTTAAAGGCCAGCCCCACCTACCCACCTAGCCTCAGAGCCTCCAGACCCTGCTCTGTCCCCAGTGCCAGGCTTCCTTGGCAGGGCCTCTGCACACTAGCCCTGCAGTCCTTCATCTTGGGATGACCTCTCTCTTTACAGTTCCATCCACCTGTCCCCCACCAGCTTCACTCCTCCTTGCCAAGCCCTCTCCCACTCAAGGAAGGGTACCACTAGTCACTGGGGCTCATGCACAGAGCCACAGAGCACCATGGACTTGGGGCAGTCGGCCCAGCAGCACCCACCAGCCCTATCATGGAGATGCTCCAGACTCTGAAGTCATTCTCCAGTCCTTCTGCAGCAGATGACTACCCGGGAGGCTGCTGCCATATGCCAGTCAGGGTAAGCTGTCTTTCCTCAGCCTCAAGACTGCTGACCGCTCTTACAGAGGACCCGGGTTCGATCCCCAGCACCCACATGGCAGCCGAGAACCGTCTGAAACTCCAATTCCAGGAGAACTCCAGTTCCAGGGGAATCCGAGACCCTCTTCTGACCTCCGCGGCATTGCACGACACGGGTGCACAAACCTGCATGCAGACAGTACATTCATACACATACAGAAATAAATAAAATTAAATAAAAAAAAAAAGAAAAATGCAGGAGAGAAGCAACATTGCCACTTGCTTCCCATGTGCTCTCTACTCACAATTCTCCATCACTCGGTAGAGGGCAGAGTGAGCTGGGAGCTGGTCCAAAGCAAATAAGTGAAAGTAAGATGCATAATTACCGATATTAAGGAAAAATATTATTTTTAAATTAAATTTTAGGTTAGTAAAAAGGGTAAAAATATTCTACCATTTATAATACGGTAAGGGAGATTTTGTTCAGGAATACTTTCAATAAGAGAAAAATCAAATGAAATTCTGAATAAACAAAGAAAAAAAAGAAAAAGAATAAAGAAAAAACCCTGGGGATTTACAGATGGAACTGTAGGAGAGGTCAGTGCACAGAAAATTAGCTACAGATATAAAGGCTAGGGAAATTCTTATTAAACCTGCTGGGGAATAAACAGACATATTGATGGAGGGAAGTCACTATGGTTAGGTATTATTATTATTTTTAATTTTTTATTTATTTCTGTACGTGTATGAATGTACTGTCTGCATGCAAGTTTGTGCACTCATGTCGTGCAGTGCCGCGGAGGTCAAAAGAGGGTCTCGGATTCCCCTGGAACTGGAGTTCTCCTGGAATTGGAGTTTCAGACGGTTCTCTGCCACCATGTGGGTGCTGGGGAACGAACCTGGGTCCTCTGTAAGAGTGGTCAGCACTCTTAACAGCTAGGCCATCTCTCCAGCCCCTGGTTAGGTATTATTTACCAGAAGTTAGAACTGAGGAACTTAGAGAGTTCAGTGATTAAATCAAGAGTAGGCTTGCTTTCTAAACTGACTTAGTTGCATCTTCCATAAAAGTGGGCTATGTTGCCCACCAAAGCTGGGGCAAAGCCTGAGAAGTCATCTGAGAAGAGGGCACAGAGAAGCCTCCATGCAGTTTGGTGAAGAGGCATTGGTCACCCACAACATAATAAGCACAGTTGGTGGGGTGGCCTTCTGAGCACTCAGCTATGGAACTCATTTGGAGATAACCTGGAGACCATGTTCCCAATAAAGTTTCATTAGATTCTACCTAGACCAAAAGCTTAAGGAAGAACCCTATCTTGTCCATAGGGTATCCTGGATTCATGGTGGATAGTTAGAGCTTCTGTTCACAGCATATGAAGCATGACTATCAGCAGACATGAAATGAAAGTGGAAACAAGTTAGCACTTCTTCCTAAAGGCAGAGGAAATGATGGCTTCAATTTTTGTTCATCTGAGAAAAATCAACTCCATGAAGTGTATATGAATCCGATATGTATGCTGGAGAGATGGCCTAGCAGTTAAGGGCGCCGACTGCTCTTGCAGAGGACCCGGGTTCGATCCCCAGAACCCACATGGTGGCAGAGAACCATCTGAAACTCCAATTCCAGCAGAACTCCAGTTCCAGGGGAATCCGACACCCTCTTCTGACCTCTGCGGCATTGCACGACATGGGTGCACAAACTTGCATGTAGGCAGTACATTCATACACATATAGAAATAAATAAAATTAATAAAAAATTAAGTTTCAATTAACTCTAAGTGAAATCAGGATTGTGCTTATTATACTATAGCTTATGTGCACATTTCTGGAAACAGCCAATGTCAAATGTTTCCAAAGTAACTTTATAATGGCTAGAGGGTACCCCTAATCCTGGAAATGAGTAGCAGTTAGTCATCCTGTCTTGGTAGAGAAGACACAGCGAACATAGAGAAAACATCCCATATAATGCACCCCCAAGGTGCTTCCACCAGGCCACTTCCTTCTAGGTCCCACCTGAAATTTTACAACTTTCCAAACTGATGAGACCATCAGGAGATGGGATTTTAAAGGCATGATCCTGCAGGCTCAGGGGAGACATTTCATCCCTAGCTGCTCATATGCTGAGATCTGTCATAAAATGCAAAATTCAGGGCTGGTAAGATAGACCAGGGGTCAATAACATGTGCTGCTCTTGTAAAGAGCCAGTTGTAGCTCTCGTTCCAGGATTCAAATGCCTTCTGGCACCACATCCACAAGTGGTGCTCATACGTACATGCAAGCAAAAATTCATACACATGAATATAAAAAAAAGTTTGTTTTAAAAAGCAAAATGCATTCAGTGCAATTTCTAGAATTCTGAGTTGTAATTGTCCTAATACCATTCAAAATCCAAAGTCCGATGTTTCTTCTTAGACTCAAGAATCTCTAAATTATGAGATCCTCTAAATTAGAAAAGAAAAAAGTATACTAATGATATAAAATAGCAGAAAATAAACATTTCCATTCCAAAGTGGAAGGATGGGAGGACAGTAAGAGGAGATCAGAGAACTTCAGGACTCATACCCAGCTGGGCACATTCTGAACCCTGCTGCTTCATGTCCAGTCCAGTTCACAGCATGACATCTGAGTTCTTCGGGACTCTCAGGCCCTCCTCTATGGTACTTGCATTACCCATATTTCTGCCATTTCTGTCATCCTGGGTTTTCCACTGCACCTCAGGTTCCTCTTCACAGCTTTGAGCTTGGGCTCTGGAGACTCTCTTAAGGGAATCTGAACTTGCTGCATATTTCCTGGCCTCACATGCTTTTCTCTGGAAACCTGGTGTAAGTTCCTGTGATCTCCTCATCCTTGCAAACAACACGTCTACAAAAGCAGCAGTACATGAGCAGGACAAACTCTCCCTCTAGTTTGAGGTGTACCTGGGTCCCATGGCTGTGAAGGCTTCCAAGTACTTGCACACCTGAACCACAGAAAATATTTTATGATGTGCTTATTTTCCAGAAGAACACTCTTTTGTTTGTCTTTTCATACACTTTTTTCACCAAAAATCTTACAACTATATTTGCATTTTTACACTGTGCACCCTTCAAGAAAGGTCTGGCCATCAATTAAACTTTTTTTATTAATTTTATTTATTTCTGTATGTGTATGAATGTACTGTCTGCATGCAAGTTTGTGCACCCGTGTCGTGCAATGCCGCGGAGGTCAGAAGAGGGTCTCGGATTCCCCTGGAACTGGAGTTCTCCTGGAATTGGAGTTTCAGACGGTTCTCTGCCGCCATGTGTGGGTGCTGGGGATCGAACCCGGGTCCTCTGTAAGAGCGGTCGGCACTCTTAACCACTAGGCCATCTCTCCAGCCCATCATCAATTAAACTTTAAAAAAATATTTTATTTATTATTTTTGTTTTATGTGTATGAGTGTATTGCTATATGTATGTAAATGCACCAGTGTCATGAGATGCCTGTGGAAGACAGAAGAGAGTGTTGGATCCACTGGAACTGGAGTTACAGACAGTTGTTAGCTGCTCTGTGGGTGCTGGATTTGAACCTGGATCCTCTGTAAGAATAGTTAGTACTCTTAACTGCTGAGCCATCTCTCCAGCTCCCAGTTTACCTTTTCTACCGTAGTACTTCAAAGTGTACAGTTTCTCTTTAACAATTGCAGCCACTTAGTCTGTAAGTAAAACAGTCACCTTCCCAAACCGTATATTTTTATTCTTCATTTTTAGTTATTTTACCATTTTTAATGATTTTATTGAATTTTGGCAATTTTCACATAATATAATTTGATCATATTTAGATTCCTTCCTGTATCCACACTTACTTTACCCTGTCCAGTTTAATGTATTCATGTATGTGTGTGTGTGTGTGTGTGTGTGCCTATATCTTCTAATTTGTGTTCCTAAATGTCCTTCAATGTGGTCACATCCACTGGAGCCTGGTTAACCTACCAAGAAACCCATCCTTGAAAGAGAGGATCTATTCCTCCCACCCCTGCCCAGCAGCCATTGCTTGCCAAAGTTCCTTAGGTAGGGTTTGTTTTCTTAAGTACTACCTCATGTGTGCTACCTTATGAATATCATATATATTTATTTTTAGCTTAGATGGGTTTTATGCATGTTGTCACCATTGCTGTGAGTTCATATAAGTAACTTATTAGCTGACTTAAAAACTGTTTCATTGTGCTCATCCACCACCTCTGGATCTTATAGTATTTTTGCCCCCTCTTCTCCAAAAATCCCTAAGCTTTGGGAAGCAGACATTTGATATAGTTGTCCTATTCACAGATAAGCAGTCTGTAACCTCTTATTCTTTGCATGTTGGGCAGTTATAGGTTTCTCTAGTAATTGCCATCTGGTGCATAAAGAAACTTCTTTTGACAGAACTGAGAGATGTATTAATGTATGGATGTAACAGTACATCATTAGGAATCAGCTTAATACTGTAAGTACTTAGTAGAAAACTAGTATTAGGGTCTTCTTTATTGTCTGTCATCTCTCTAGCTTTATGGTCCTAAGCCTGGTATCAATGTCAGGTATTGACTCCTTCATTATAAGCGAATCTTCAATTTAATTAGAAAGTGGATGGTTACTCCCATAATATTCATACCATTATTGCATAGGAGAACATATCTTGCCAGGCAATGTCACAGAATTCAATTTTACTTATTTTTCTCTCCATCTTACTGTAATGCCAGCAAAAAGCAGCAAATAACAGCCATGTTGTTTCCTAACTGCTAAACTTTCTTGAAAATTTCCTTCCCCAAATATATTAATTCATTAGTTTGGAATCAATGCACACTCAGAGTTTGAGTATGTGGGGTGGTTGTAACCAGATTCTTTGCCAGAATATAATGTGAATGGCCTCTATCACAGTTCACAGTATGAATAATCTGTGTTCTCATCTGAAACTGCATGATCACAGTCCTTGCTTCTGCATTTCTTCAACCATTATAGTCTTCTAAGATTATACCAGAATGATTCATCTTAAGTTCTTTAGGAAAATTCTAGCCGGGTGTGGTGGCACACATCTTTAATCCCAGAACTTGGGAACCAGAGGCAGGCAGATCTCTGTGAGTTCAAGGCCAGCCTGGTCTACATAGCCAGCTCCAGGCTAGCTGGGACTAAAGGGAGACCCTGTCTCAAAAATAACAAAAAAAAGAGAGAGAGAGAGAGAAAATTCTAAGTATTCCCTAGCTTCCAGCTCTAACTCTTCCAAATTCCTCCCAGAAACCAGTTCTTAAACCTTATAAACCACATGATGGCTTCAGCATTATGACAACACACCTGACTGAGGCAACTTAGAAAAGGAGAGTGTTCGGAGCCTTTCAGAGGGTACAGTTCACCATAGTGTGGGAGGCATGGCAGCTGGACTATCTCCATCCATAGTGGTGGGAGACCATACCAAGGCTTCACATGTTGGTTGGCAGTACTCAAATGACCAGATACAAATCAGCTAGAAGAGAATAAAACAACACCAAGTGCCCACCACCAGTGATCCGCTTTGTACTGTAACATCCCATGGTTCAAGTTTGTGCAGCCTGACAAAATAGGGCTACAGCTGAATACAAAACACATGGAGCTTTAGGAAACATTTAAAACTCAACATATAAGAGCAAATAACAAAAGTGTACAAATGTTATATCTCAATGTAAGAACTTTATAATTTTGTATGTATTTAATCCAGTTGCAGTTGTGAAGTGAAGTTCTCCTAGGAAGTTATTATCTACTAAAGAACTTGAAGAATGCTTGGCCTCAGTGATTATAACATCATAACTGTAGGAAGAGGCAATGTTGTGTACATCACCATTTACTTTTACTTCTGTGTTTGACCTAACATCCTCATGACTGTTTTAATTCCGAAGTGAGACCATTAAAATGTATCACTAAACTTAGGAAAACCCCAGCTTCCACAAACTCTAAATGTGAGAATTCTATAATCCGGAACATCTATTACAAGATTCTTTCAATTTGCTATTGCCATTTTATTTGACGGAAATACACTCCTGAGGCTCTGATAAATGTAGTGATTTATGGTTTTACTGTTCTTTGCTTATAAAAGTTTATGTACCTTTCAAATAAGACATCTTTGTTGGACAAATTATTTTTTTAAGACTGGAGTGATGATTCAGCAGTTAAGAACTAATACTGATCTTTGAGAGGACCCGAGTTCAGTTCCCAGCACCTATATCAGATGTTTTACAATTACCTGTAACCCCAAATCCACAAGACCTGGTGCCCTCTTCAAAATCTGTGGGAGCCTGAAATTACATGGACATACCCACACAGACACACACAAATACATATATGCAAAATTAAAAATTATTAAATAAACCTTTTAAAACATTCTGTTCATATACATGTATGTATGTTCATATTTATGTATATGAACTTTCTGTATATGCATTTTTTTAACTTCAGATATCACAGACAAGAATATTTGCTTACTTCAAAGTAACTAAATTTTGTTTCTTATATTTTATTCAAAAAATTGTTCAGGGCTAATGAGACGGCTCAGCAGGTGAAGATGCTGTGTGTCAAGCTTGATTACTTGAGTTTAATCCCCAGCATCCTCATGGTAGAAGGAGTTAAGGAGAGAACTGACACATGCATTGTGCCATGCAGGTAGGTATACACACACACACACACACACACACACACACAAATAAATAAATAAATAATAAATAAATAAATAAATAAATAAATAAAATCAAGATGAAGTTGTTGAATTTTAACTTTTACATTTAGGTCCAGGACCTAAATAAATTTTCTATATAGAGTTGTAGATTGGTTAAGGTTCATCATTAAATATTTATTATACAGCTATTCTCTGTTTAAATGTTTACAGTTTATCCATTTGAATTAATTATATATATGCAAGCAGCAATATAGTGGGTAACTGAAGTCTACCCCATTAATCTAAAAGCTTAAGTTAATGACAATGCCTCTCTATTTTGAGTACTAAAACTTTCTGATAAGCCCTGGGATAGAGTCTTGCTAGTCTTCAAATTTAATCCCATTTTAGCTTCAATTTTGTTTTAGCTGTTCCAGTTATTTTGTATTTCTGTTTTTTATTTTAAAAAATTATCCTGCCAATTTCTACACAATATCTAGACTTATTTCAGGTTATGCTACATTTTAAGTTTATAATTTTTATATGGGACTCAAAAAGTTTGCAGTATGCATGAACATCTATGGCTCTATTTGTAATGAAGTCTCCTTTGTTAATCTCATTTAGTGATTTTCATGTACAGTCAATTATCTTTTAATATTTCACATTATTACTAACATAATTTTAGAAGACGTTGCTTTTTAAAGTCTACCTCATATTTCCTATTGCTGATATGTAGAAGTATAAACTATTTTATGTTTTGTGTTTCATCTTTCTTCATTATTAACCTCACTAATAAAACCTAAGAGATTTTGTAGATTCCACTAATTTTCTACATATATGATCATAATATCTGTGAACAATAATTTTTCTTTATATTTTTATTTTTGTGTATATTTTAATTGAATTGTTGTGTAGTTCATACAAAACATTACAATAATCTTTATACCCACTTCCCTCGGCAACCTTCCATCACATCCCCTGCTTGATTTCTTGCATTCTGTCATTTATGTTAAGGCCTACAGTGCCAAATTAGTGTACCTAGATGTCCCTCAGTGCAGTTTCATCCACTGGCGTCTGGTCAGCCTATCTAGAGTTATTTCCTTAAAGAAGATCAGCTCTTCCTCACCCAGCAGTAATCAACTCCCAATAGCTAAGCAGGTCATCTCTAATTTTAATCCATATGAAGATATTTTTCTTCCTTAATCATAATGTCTAGAAACTCCATCACAATGCTTTATAGAGTTGAGTTGATATGGATAGACATCTTCTTAGTTCTTCTATTTGAGAAAAATATGAATCTTCCACTGTTATAGCTTTTCAGGGATACCTTGTGTCAGATTGGAAGTATTACCATTACATTTCTTACTGAATGAGTTCAGCAATGGTCAGAGAATACTATTGATTTCTTTCCCTATTTCTATGGATATCATCTGGTATATTTTGCTTGTGGCCTATTCATACAACGGGTTCCTTTTTCACATTGTGAACATATTGTTTGGTCTTAAATATTTAACCTTCTGATTTTTTTAAATACAATCAAAGCAAAGGTATACTGAATTTGATGTTGGTCTGGTTTAATCTCATTGCTTGAGTATATAGAAATTAACCATATCAGCCATTTTAAATACAAATTTTTTACATCAAGTACATCCAATAGAACTCCAATGACAAACACAATTAATTTTTTTTTTTTTGTCTTTTTGAGACAGGGTCTCCCTGTAGCTCTGGCTGTTCTGGAATTTGCTTTGTAGACCAGGCTGGCCTTGAACTCACAAAGATCCACCTGCCTCTCCCTCCCAAGTACTAGGGTTAAAGGTGTGTGCCACCACGCCCAGCTCAAAATTTTTTCTTAATTGTAATTCTGTACATTATTTGAGCCAACAACATTGTTTTCTCCATTCATGGTTCTGAGAACCAGGGTCCTATTTTATCTTTATAAAACTGACTATTCGGGCTGGAGAGATGGCCTAGCAGTTAAGAGCGCCAACCGCTCTTACAGAGGACCCGGGTTCGATCCCCAGCACCCACATGGCGGCCGAGAACCATCTGAAACTCCAATTCCAGGAGAACTCCAGTTCTAGGGGAATCCGACACCCTCTTCTGACCTCCGCGGCATTGCATGACACGGGTGCACAAACTTACATGCAGACAGTACATTCATACACATACAGAAATAAATAAAAATTAATAAAACTGACTACTCTAGGAAGGTTTGTCCTTTTGGCATGTTTCAAGATTCATCCATATTGTAATGAGTGCCAGAATGAATGATTAAGGATGAATACTATTCCATTGAATATAGATTTCACTTGACTCAACTGTTCAACTGTTGGGGAACCTTTCAGTTGTTATAACTGTATGGATATTATGTATGATAGACAGTGCAATGTGCACATGTGTACAGAAGGACACACTACTTCGGAGTAGATCACTGGATTAGATATTTTTCTTTCTTTTCCTTTATATCTGGGTTTATGGGAAATTGTCCTTATAGTTTTCTGCCTAGACAGTTCTGTCCTCTCTGACATTCTGTGCTATGTACAACAGACACAACAATTTTCCTCTGCTTACTGTCCAGTCTCTTCAAATCTAGACTTCTGCACTCTACTTCAATTAAACTTCCCTGTACTGTGCTCAGAAAATGTAAGATAACAAGAATATCATAGGATAGCGTCAATGGTTTGTCTAGCTTTCAAAACTCAATATTCTAGGGCAGGTGAGGTGGCAGAGTTGGGAACATGTTTGCTGTTCAAGACTCACAACCTGCTGAATCTCTGGAACACACATAAAGAAAAGGTAGAGAGAACTGATTCCTGAATGTTGTCCTATGACTTCCTTTCTTAAGTTATGACAGTCATGCCCACACATACACATATGTACACATACACACTCATACACATACATACACACACATGCACACACACAAACACATTTTTTAATTTTTATTTTTATTGATGCTTTGTGTATTTCATACATCATTTTCCAATTCAGTTCAGGCATATATCCCCTTCCCTTCCCCCCACCCCACCCCTACCCATCCCAGATCATGCATTCTGCCATAACTTTTCTGCATCCTTCTCTGTTTTTCTGTTTTGTTTTGTTTTCATTTTTTTTTAACAATAAGTGATAATCTGTGAGTACAATCATCCTTCATGTAAAACCAATTTGCAAGCAGTTGTGCCCAAACCCACACAGCTCATGGGTCCCACCATCCAGCAGGGGGGGCTTGTTATGTTCAATCAAGTTGATCAAATGAGTGTCCAGTCTATATTGTTGTAGCTTCACCATTCACCCCAATCGCAGCCCTTACATTCTACCGTGCCCCCTCTTCCGCAGATTGTTCCCTAGGCTTAGAAAAGGGGCACAGGTGGATGAGAAGCAAAACAGTCTACTTTCTCTGGAGCTGTTGTCTTGGTCTCTAGTCAATTCTGGCTGTTTTCTTTCATGAGCTGCCAGCTTGTCCAGGCATAACCTTTTGATCTAACTAATGAAGCACATGCAATTAGATATATAGGTATTTAAACAGTATAATATATAGCCTTTTGAATGGAGCACATGCAATTAGATATATAGGTATTTAAACAGTACTAATTGTGATGGTAGGTTACTTTGGTATAGACACAGATGTTTGGATAGTATGTTAATCCATGAATTACATTTTCTTCTGTTAAGTATGACAGGGTCTTCATGTAGTTTATAACATCTCCTAACCATTAGAGGATGTAAGCTTGTGGCTTCAGCCAGGTTATTCCTCTAAGGAGAGAGCTAATAGCCAATTAGATTTGGGATATACAGACATATGGCTGCCACTGCTGCACAGTATTTCCAGGCAGATGAGTTGTAGCTGGTGCTGACGGAGGAGTCTTGCTTGACTCAAGGAGACCTATATTTGCTTTAGTGGCCTTTGGTAACACTCTCTGGCATTCCAGAGACCATCTGTATACTTGCAAGTGCGGTCTCCATACATCTTCCCATGTTTATATCAGGTCTTCAACAGCAGGGCCTTATCACCTCGCTTCCTGCAGATATCCCAGTTTGGAGGCAAGGAGCCTTTACAAACACATTTTTTTAAAAAATGAATGTCCTAAGTGTCCAGAATCTTGAAACATGATCTGGATCTATATTTTGTATGTGTATAAATGTGTGTATGTGTGTGTGTACATGTGTGTGTAAGGATCACATGAGTATATGGGAATACATGTGTGTATGTGTGAATACGTGAGTGAGTAGGTAGGTTAAGGAATGTGAGTGTGATAATAGATTTTGAGAATATATATGAAAGTATAAGTGAGTGTGTAAGATTGTATGTGTGAATCATGCTACAAATGTGATTGTGAATGCCTGTTTCCATGAGTATGTGAATTACTGATTGTGAGAGTTTACATTCATGTATCAGTGAGTAAGGAAATCTGTGTTTTAGTTAATGTAAGAGTGTGTCAGTTTTCAGAAGTGTGTTTAAGTATGTATGAGTGTGTGTGTGTGTGTGTGTGTGTGTGTGTGTGTGTGTGTATGTTTGAGAGTTTAACTGGTTTGGTCAAATCTGAAATACTTCATTGTGTCCAAAGATAACAATTCATCTTCCCCTATATTAAAAATTTAAACTGTTTTTTTCCTTTCTACTGAAGCATATTTTTGTTAGTGATATAAGGTTCCACATTGCCAAATGATGACTTTTAAGACAATTATTTTTAAGTCTGTTATACATACTTATTATCTGTTGGCCATACAGTTTAAGTTAGCCTAAATGAAGTGCTATACTTAGTTTATTTGCTTTATTAAATGTCTTTAGAAAATAAGGACAGTCATGGTTAAGGAACATGCCTAAGATTATACTAAATTAAGTGACTGAATGGTGAATATAATTCACAGAGTAGAGTTCTTACTGACACGTTTGCCACTTCATAAATCTCTAGGCTCTATTCCCCTAATCTGGTTGATTAAGTGGCTTCTTCCTTAATATAAAACTGCTTGAAAATGTGATTAGCCCTTTAAACCTGAAAACATTTCTTTTCTGGTCAAGGACATTTATTTTCAAGATTTATAATATGTTTACTACGTTGTGACATATTTCTCTCAGCTCCTCATTTACCATTCTCCTTATATAATATCCATTCATTAAATAGCATGGAATTACCTTGTAGTTGAATCATTCTGTCACTTGGATAACTCAGTTCCTAATATGGTCATGGCTGCTGCTTTCAAATTAATTTTTTAATGGTAATGAGAAGTGAATTAATGTATTCCAGATCTCATTTTGAAAGCAAAGGCTTATTAATCACTCTTTGGAAATTATACCCAAAGTGTTGGTATGTAGAAAAGACCTCTATGGTACTACAAGTTGGCATCTTAAATAATTCCTATGTCTATCTGTGTATTTTATACAAAGACTCAAATATACATCAGACATATATAAAGCATATATTAATAAAATATATAAACATATGTAAAGCATATATTAATAGCAGAACAACAGAAACATTATACATGGCATTTCTACTGAAAATTCATTTAAGTATTTGCCTTCTTTATTTTCATTATCGCCAGGCTCCTGCTATTTTTTTAGAACATATGTGAAGTCCTGAATTACTGTTTCACCAGGCTGTGTCTACCCAGCCCAAAACACTGGTAGAGATCCATACTCAATCTACCTGAATGTACAACTCCTGTTCACATTTTACTGTATTCCAAGTTCATGGACACTCAGTTACTGCCTTTCAATGAAATATGGGTAGAGTATTAGTTGCTACAAAACATAAAAGGAAATGAAGTTTGGGGTTCTGTCTACTTAAGCATTTATCATTTCTGTGTGTTTTATTTATAAAATCTTCATCATCTTTATATGGCCTTCCCCAGTCTGCATACTCCCAATCTCCCCTGCTGGATTTCATGCATTTTGTCATATGTTAAGGCCTTGTTAAGGTTTAGCAAGTCAAATTGCTGTCCCCAGATGTTACTCAGTTCAAGTTCATCCATGGGAGTCTAGTTATCCTGTCACTTTCTTAAAGGACATCAACTCATTTTCACATAGCAGTAATCAGCTGCCCAATAGTTTCTTGGTTGGGATTGAAGCCTGCTGTCCATTTCCACTGTTTTATGCTAATTTAAGTATAATTTATTTTTAATTTATGTGTATGAATATATTGCCTGCATGTATGTAAGTGCGCCCATATCCTGCAACACCCATGGACTTCAGAAGAGGATGCTGGATGCCGCCCCAGAACTGGACTTAGGATTGGTCATAAGCACAATGTAAGTGATGAGAATAGAGCCCAGATCCTCTGAAAGAGCAAGCCACTGTGCCTAACCCCTGAGCCATCCTTCCAGCCCCTCAATCTGTTTTTTTGTCTGCTTGAGTTTACATGGGTCTTATGCAAGCAGTTTTCTTTAATACAGATGGAGCTAAAACAAATTATCTCTGTTTGAGATAGGACCATTTGTTCAACAACGGTTAGAGATATTTTTTTTTACGTCTCAATGTTCCAATGTAATAAATGATGTAGATTACAAAGATGAAGCCACTGTAGAAAAATATACAGATCTATTTTTGACATTATCTCCCAAGAACAACTGTGTCTACCTCTCCTCACACTATCACTCACACTGTGAAAGTGAACACACATACACACAGTTCAATAATGTGTCAGATCATGAGATGATAAGTGCTTAAGTAGACAAACCCCAAATTTAATTTCCTTTTATGTTTTATAGCAAGTAATACTCTACCCATATTTCATTGAAAGGCAGTAACTGAGCACCCATGAACTTGGAATACAGTAAAATGTGAACAGTGGGAGTTGTACAGTCAGGTAGATTTGAGTTTGGAATCTACCACAGTGTTTTAGGCTGGATAGACACAGCCTGGTGAATCAGTAATTCAGGACTTCACATTTGTTCTTTATATGTATTCAATCCTGATTAAATCTTAGACATGAATGAATGTTGAAATGCCACAAAACCAGAAACAGTGAGAAACAGCCAGGAAATGCCTCTGATGGTGAAGTGATGGGGAAGCCCACCACAGGAAAGATCAGAGATAAGCTGGCTCAGGAGGCAAGGGAGCCAATTCCAGATCTGCTAATAGCTGTCACATGGATACGAAACTATGCGGTGCCATGTCATTCAATTATTCTTATATGGGGCAGCATAGAGATATTGTAGGAATCAAATGCTGATAAGCATTTTCTTAAGGATCATCATGGATCATAGCAACATACAACTATGCTGAATTAAGTGACTGAATTAAGTATATTACACACACACACACACACACACACACATATATATATATGTGTGTGTGTGTGTGTGTAATATACTTAATATATATATATATATATATATATATATATATATAGAGAGAGAGAGAGAGAGAGAGAGAGAGGAAGAGAGAGAGGTGAGGACAGAGTAATTACTGATTTTCTTTTTATCAGTACTGTGCTATGTTCTGGATCTGAAAAATTAGCTTCAGATTTCTCATGAGCTGTTACAAACAATTAGACAGAAATTGATATAAAAGTACACAAAGTCTAGAATGACCAAATCACCCTGTAATAGAAACGTTGTACTTATTCGTAGAAATATGAAATGCCCTGCATATGGGCCATGAAAAAGGATAATAAAAGCAGGCATGATTTCTTAATCCCTTGATTATTTTTGTAAGCACAATTATTTTTACTAATTATTTTACTAATTATTTACTAATAATAATTTACTAATTATTTACTAATCTCTTGCAGCCTGCAAACTTTTTAAAGAAAAAATACCTACTATTACCAATCAGTGATCTGTGTCTGTGAATTTATGCTTTTCAG
Organism: Rhizomys pruinosus; assembly: GCA_009823505.1. Classification (NCBI taxonomy): domain Eukaryota; kingdom Metazoa; phylum Chordata; class Mammalia; order Rodentia; family Spalacidae; genus Rhizomys; species Rhizomys pruinosus. The sequence goes on along the minus strand of VZQC01003447.1, from coordinate 1,333,822 downwards.
ACTGTGATTCTGTGGTTCTTTTTTGGTCTGAGTTCAATAGGAACACCAATGGCCATCATCAGTTAATCTGCTGCCAAGGACTCCTACTGTCTGATGGTAGCTGAAAACATGACCTGGCTTGTAGGCAATGTTCTCAAAACTGTCTTTCATTTCTGTGCATGTGCTCATTTGCATGTAAGATACACACGATGGAGGGGTTATGGTGTACCATAACACAAATATGGAGGTCAGAAGACAGCAGGTGTTGATCCCTGTTTGAGACAGTCTGTGTTCTACTTGGCCTGTGCACTTAAGTGGATTCTCCTGTCTGTTCTTCCAGCCTTGTCACAGAAGCACTAGAATTGGAGATGTGTATTATTGCATGCAGGTTTTGTGACAGTCCTGGGGATCTGACTTCAGTCCTCAACCTTGTGCAGCAAGTGCTTTCCCCACTGAGCCCTCTCTGAAGTGTGTATTCAGACTATTAATCTCCTCACATATTATCCATTATCTTATTCTTTTTTAATATTTTTATTTATTTATTTATTATGGTTTATGTGTATGAATATACTGTCTGCATGTAGGTTGGTGCACCCATGTCGTGCAATGCCGTGGAGGTCAGAAGAGGGTATCAGATTCCCCTGGAACTGGAGTTAAAGACGGTTCTCAGCCACCATGTGGGTGCTGGGAATTGAATCCGGGTCCTCTGTAAGAATAGTCGGTGCTCTTAATTGCTGAGCCATCTCTCCAGCCCCATTATCTTATTCTTAATAAAGAATATTTCATTTATTATTTTGTTTTGCCTCCAGTTGATAAGTCTATCTTCAAAACAAAGTGAGAACAGGATAAAACAAGACATTTTCTTAATTCCAACATGACCTATAATGTCAAGAGACTCTCCCTGTGTTGAGGTGAGGACTAAAACTACCCCAGTTCCATCCTTTATAGCATTTGGTGCATAGAGATCTTAGTGTATTATTACAGACCATAGAATCACCAGCAATTTTGAAATTTAAAACATGAAGATTATAAATTTGATTATGTGAAAACTCACAATGTCAGTGAGCTATAACTTCTCATTGTAGACATTTCTGAGATTGGCAGATTAGAAGATAGAAAGTTCACTGATGAAAGCGGCTTTAAATGCTGACGTTGAAAGAGTTTACAATAGAAATATTAGAGGTGCAGGTCAGAGTCATGGATTCACTTGTTAAGATTTCAATTTCTAGCCGGGCGTGGTGGCACACGCCTTTAATCCTAGCACTTGGGAGGCAGAGGCAGGTGGATCTTTGTGAGTTCAAGGCCAACCTGGTCTACAGACTGAGCTCCAGGACAGAACTACAGGGAGATCCCGTCTCGAAATGACAATAAAAAAAAAAAAAAAAAAAAAAAGATTTCAATTTCTTATGTGTGAGGAGAAAGAATTGTATCAGAGACACATAGCTCAGATGGGAAGGGATTCTAGTGTTTTCTCTGCGAACTGATCTTTTCATGTTAATTTTGATGTCTCTCTGTACATGTCCCTTATCTCCTAACACACAAAGATATTTTAAAGAATAAATATTGCAATTTTAGTTTAGAATAAGTATTTCAATTAATTTCTGTCATTACCACCATTTTCTTTGCTTAAAGAAGGAACAATTTCGAATTTCAAAAAACATAAATTTGGGTCATGGTTCCATTGTATGTAAGAAGTTTGTTTGTCCACAAGAAAGTCACACTCGCTGTGGACTGAAAGAGAAATATCCTCCACAGTGTCATGTCTGAACACCTGGTCCCCTGATGGGGAGGTTATGGAATCCTTAGGATGTGGAAACTGGCTGGAGAAATATGTCACTGGAAGTAGACTCTGAGGTGTTTTAATCGGGCCCTACTTCCACTCTCTCCCTCTGCTCCCTGACTGGCAGGCAGTCCTCATTTCCTGCTGCTGTGCCTTTTCTGCCATGATGGACTGTACTCCCCCCCCCCCACCGGAACTGTGAGCCAAAATGAACCTTTCTTCCTGAAACTGTTTCTGTCAGGATTTTATCGCAGCCACAGAAAAATAACTATTACAATCCCTCTGATCCCCAATCTCTTATCAAGGGAAATGAGGAAATGCAGTCTCTTTTGCACTATTAATATATCACTATGTTAATTTTGGCTCAGCAAAATTAGCAGTTCTCATTAATCATAGAGTTATAACTAGTGTGATAGTAGTTTACTAAACCTGTAGTTATAGACAAGGCTTTACCATTTTCAAATCTCCTTTTGTAAACAAAACCCAATTTATAAAAGTGTCACAATATCAGCACCTCACGTTTCTTGCCAGTTTCCTGCACGAGAGTTTCTTTACTGCACTTCTTTGCTGCAGCATTATTATTGCCATCCATCCTGATTTAGAGGTAAACATACTGAGGTTTAGAGAGATTAAGTGGCCAGAGGCTACTAGCAGTAAGCAGGGCAGGCTTCGAAATCTCTTTCTGACATCAAAGACTGAGTTTATGACCAACCAAACTAATACCTACTGTGAAATCCCACCAAATTAAAACAGAGCTTGAGTCTCAAATAAAGGACATTGAGTTTGTGAGACTCTGATAGTATTTCAGGTTTTCTTTTTTCCTTTCTAAAAACCTAAGGACATAAAAGCATATAAAGACATTTTATAATTTAGAATTTAAAAAATAATTGCTTGAGACATTTTATAATTTAGAATTTAAAAAATAATTGCTTGATCATCTTGTCCAATCATTTTTCAGGGTCATCATCCTATATATTATGATGTTTATGATATTGTTGTACAGCATATATTTAATAGTGATTATAATAATTTATGATTCTCTGGTTTTCTAGTTAATATAAATTTTGTGGGTGCATTTCTTATGGTTACTCTCACTGTAGTTTTTTATGAAATTATATGATATGTAAAAATTTGATACACAAACAAAAAAGTGAGTACTAACTTCAAAACTTTTACATTTCCATAATACTTACATTGATTTCCTATAGCGCCAGGTGGTTCCCTGGGAACAATCTCCAAGGTAAATTCTCATGGATTGGAAGCTTCCTGGGGAGTACTCTAGTGATCAATATCAGCAGGAGGGAATGAAGGAGGCGAAGCCCGGCAGAAAGAAAGCATGTGCAAGGCAGTGGGAATGGGATTCAGAAATAATGAGAATTCTGGAGCTGGGAGCCCCTGCAGTATTCTGAATCGGGGTTTGGGATGACCCCTCTATGCTTCTCACTCCAACATCAAACTCAGGCCTCCCTTATGTGACACAGTCTATAATTACCTCAGACTGTCTGGGAACACAGCTTTCACTTGTCAGCTTTCCTGACAGGTGACCTCAGCTGAGGCCTTGTCCAAGGGACATCAAGCCTCCCCAGGTAGCCTAGAGCCAGTGACTATGTCATGATTATCCTTTACTGCTAAGCAGAATAACAAAATCCAGACTTCCATTTATAGACAAAAGCCCCCATGCCAGCACTGTATAACTCTATAGAAATAAACTAAGGAAGTGATTAGAGTTAAATAATGTCATGGGAATGAATCTCTGACCTGATGAAAGTATTGTCATAAAAAAGGGGTACTCAAGACTGCTGTTTCCTCTATTCGCAGCATCTGCAGGGAGAGCTCTCACCAGAAACCAAACCCCAGTGGAAGTCTGGCCTTCAGAACTCTGATAAAACAAAATTATTATGTGCAAGACATACTCTACGGTATTTTTTTTTGGTAGCCTGGAAAAATTAGGATACATTTTTTTTTTTCTCGTTTGGAAAGATTCTGATTCTGTCTCCCAGAGAACTCAACCTCTGATGCCTGGAACTGGAAAGGTTATAAGAAAGCATGTATTACTGTGGTATTTGGAGTGAGATCACCTGCTTCTCTGACAAAGCAGATCCCATGTTGGTGGCCATTGACTCATTTGTTTGCCCTGGCACTAGGTGTAATGTGGGGACTAATAACTTATCACTGGTATAGTAAGGTGACATACCAATGAAAAGAAAATTTACCAAAGATTTGAGAAGCATGGTTGAAATCATATGTATAAGAATAACCAAGTCACATTAAATGTCACCCCAATGCTAACTGTGCACTTAGGAGGCATCATTAGTAGGAACCTAAGGAGTGGCAGAGGGGGGTTGGCATCTCCTTCTATCACTATACACCAAAAGCTGAGGATAAGGACAGTTTATTAAGAAGAGTGAGCCCTGCCAGGTGTGGTGGTGTACACCTTTAATCCTAGCACTTGGGAGGCAGAGGCAGGTGGATCTTTGTGAGTTCAAGGCCAGCCTGGTCTACAGAGTGAGTTCCAGGACAGCTAGGGCTTCAGGGTGACACTGGCTCACAAAGACAAAAACACAAAAAAAAAAAAAAAAGAGGAATGAGCCCAACAGAAGCCTAGACTCTTAATACAGACAAACATGCTGTGTCTCATTCAAGACCCTGCTTGTGCTAGAGTGAGGTTCTGATGGAATAAAGGTATCAAGGTTGATTCTCCAGAAGCTACTTTTTTTTGAAACATGGTCTCTCCCTAAAGCCCTAGCTGGCCTGGAACTCACCCTGTAGACCAGGCTGGCCTTGAATTCACAGAGATCTGCATCCTGAGTGCTAGGACCAAATGTGCACCACCACACCCAGATCCAGGAGCTGCTTTTGTCTGAATTTTTATTGAGCACTCTGAGTGTGAAAAATCAGAATACTATTTTTTTTTATTTTATTTATTTATTTATTTATTTATTTATTTATTTATTTATACGAATGTACTGTCTGTATGTAGGTCTGCTCACCCGTGTCGTGCAATGCCTCGGAGGTCAGAAGAGGGCATCAGATTCCCCTGGAACTGGAGTTCTCCTGGAATTGGAGTTACAGATGGTTCTCAGCCGCCATGTGGGTGCTGGAGATCGAACCCGAGTCCTCTGCAAGAGCAGTCGGTGCTCTTAACCGCTAGGCCATCTCTCCAGCCCAGAATACTATTTTTTAAATATAATACAGAGGACTCTTTGACACAAGCAAGTGTGACCCCTTCTGAGGAGCCGTCCCTTCCTTGTCACTTGTACAGTATGCTGTTAGCTGGAGTTTTCTATTAGAACACTACCCAGGTAGTGACATGCATAGGGGAGGCTGTGAAAATGTACTGAGTTTAGACTTTGAAGAGATTAGATAATGTGATACCTAAAAGAGAGTTACTGAGTTGAGTTCACGTTTTCAGGTTTGGAGCCTGAAACCTCAGTACAGACTCAATATTGGTGACTGATGGAAAACAAAGGAAACACTACTGGCACACACTAAGTGTACTGAACTAGCAGAACTGCTATGATGGACTCCTAACTGGAATAGTAAAGAAATGCTTAAGAAATGTGGCCTACAGCAATGGAGAAATATGTCATCCTGTAGATGTCAGGAGAAGAGGACCATGGGAAGTCAGAAAGGATGTATTTGGTACAGAATCATGAACTCATGATTGCTTTAATGAATGGCAGGAATGGAGGGAAATTGATCTGCCTCACCTGAAAAATACTCCAGATTGTTCACAAAATATCTTAGTGGCAGGCATACCCAGTATTCAAGAAACAAAAGCAGACAACAGACAACAACCAAGAGTACAGAATGGAAGATTTGAAAAATATCATCCAAGTAAAAAACCAATATCCTTTTCCCAGTTTAAAATTTGATTGAATTTTCAAACACTAAAACAATGGCATAAAGAAGATTATGAGTTGCTAGAACCAAAAAGACAGGATAACCATAGAGGATAAATAACAATGCTGCTTGCCTACTGCTGCAGGTCACCAGTTTACTTGATTAGCTATCCCCAGGTGAAAGATGAAAGAACAAACTGCAAAGAACTCAGTACTTTGAACATAAGCACAAAGTTGGACAAAATATCACTAGTCCTCCCAGCTAAAATGAAGACAGCGAGGGTTCAAATTTCAAATAAATTTCACGTCCATGTCAGACTCACATCGAATCCCAGATTCACTCTAGTCATTTACACAGTCCTTATGTACACACACACACACACACACACACACACACACACACACACACGTTTATTGGCCCAAGCTCCAATGATGCTCCTTAAATTGGGAGATGAGGATCTTCATATTCAGGAAGGTAACAATTAAGTCTCTGCTATTGGCATACCTCATTTTTGTAAACATGAAAAATAAAAACAGTGTCACATCTGACATTAAGACTTGAAATACAGAGGCAGGAATTATATTTCCTGCCATATTTCTATGAATTTCAATAATCTTTACAGTGAAGATGAGACTTGCTGAGTAGCAGTGGATTTCTGAAGCATTTAACTTAGTAAATTAGTAGCTTTAAATAGCATGGGCATGTAAGATGGATATCATGGATAAGCTGGAGATGTTACCACCTTTGATACCAGCAATGTGGCCATGTGGCAAATGAGTCCCATCCCTATTAGAAAGGGTAATAGCAACTGTTTGCATTCAAATGAGAGTGTCAGCAGTGTATTTTTGCCAGGATCTGGCTGGGCGTGGTGGTGCACGCCTTTAATCCTAGCACTTGGGAGGCAGAGGCAGGCGAATCTTTGTGAGTTCAAGGCCAGCCTGGTCTACAGAGCGAGTTCCAGAACAGCTGGGGCTACAGGGAGACCTGTCTCAAAAAGACCAAAAAAAAAATTAGGATCTGTTAAGTGTTCTATTTTTAGGTACTCCAAGATACTGGTAACAACTGGCAGACTTGATACTATACAATGGTGCCCTGTGTCAATATTACCTTGTGTTCCAAACAAAAGAACAAAAAGTGACTAATGGTTTTGAAGGCTGAGATATGATTTTGTCCTCCAGAGGGTAGGAGATAATGAAATGATACTAAAACTCACCTGCTTCCTGCATCAATAGTTTTTATTATATTTTATTATATGCATATATATATATATAATCTTCTTTGAGAGTTTCATAGAATACGTTTTGATCATATTCACCCACCCCCTTTTCTTCCCTGGTCTTTCCCTTCCTTACACACACAACATTGTGCACCTTTTAAAAAATTCAAGTCTAACATGTGCTTCCTGTATACTGGGTGTATCCACTAGAATATGGCCAAACTTCCAGGGTAACACTAATAAAGAAAATGAGTCTTTATCTTCCAGTTAGAAGTGGGTCCCCATGCCCACCTCCCCTCCTGCTTCCATGATAGGATTTTTTCTGGGTTCGGTTGCAGAAGACTGTGCATGCTGTCGCACTGATATGAGTTTATTCTGGTTCTTACAGTCTTTCTGCCTCCTCTTCTACAATGCTCCCTGAGCCTTGGGGTGAGGAGGTGTGATATAGTGTCCCGTTTAGGGATGACAATTCTGTTTTCTCTTTTTCTCTGCCCATTGACCTATTGTAAGCCATTGTGTTATTTACACCTACTGCCAAAAGATTTTCTGATAAAGGTTGAGAGATACACTAATCTATGGGTATGATGATAAGTCATTAGGAGTTGGTTTTATGCTACGTATGAATAGCAGACTAATAGTAATAGGTTCTCATAATATTTTTAAGAGATAAAGGTGATTTGGAACTTACTATAACACACTACACTATCTTATTAAAAAGAATAAATACTGTACTTGAATATTTCCACAAAGGAATGTCACACATTATTTGCTACTAATTTATTCTTATAGGACTTTGCTATCTCTAAAGGATCATCAATATTACATATCAAAAGGAACTGACAAATAATATAGGGATAAGTTGGTATACCCAGTAACTATTGACAATTTGATATACAAAGCAAGTACAGAGTTGAGAATTAACAGATATTTATTCCAATGACATTTATTCAATTGAAGCATTATAATAGCAATGGAGTGTGGATGCTGACTTGAATTCCAAGACTTAAATTCTACTGCATATGTTAGAAACCATACTGCCCAGAGCCAGGCGTGGTGGCGCACGCCTTTAATCCTAGCACTTGGGAGGCAGAGGCAGGCGGATCTTTGTGTGTTCAAGGTCAGCCTGGTCTACAGAGTAAGTTCCAGGACAGCTGTCTCAAAAAGACCAAAAAAAAAAAAAAAGAAACCATACTGCCCAGAAGCTGGCAGGTTGGTAGATTGTTTAAATGAAGCATAACTCTAGTTTATGAGCAAATCTTTATAAGAAAATTATATTCCAGCCTATAATACATTAATTAAACCAAACAATTGCTTATGGTGCTATATTGCAATAGGGAGAATGTATTTCCCTAGGAAATGTTGCATGGAATTAGTGGTGTATTAAGTCAATGGAAGCATCTCACTGACCTTGGCCTCCCTGTGCATCATATTGCTCCATCAATGGCTGCATCAGGTTTAAAACATCTGGTCCCCAGAAAGGAACGTGCCCCCCTTGTATATATAGCAGTACAGTCATGGAACTACTTTCTATACTATGTAGAGCTTCCCTTGTGTAGTTGCCACTTCTAAACTAGGTACTTATCTTTAGACCCCATAATCATAGATCTATCCGATTTTAAATATTTATATATATGTATATAGAATTGATTATTTGACAATTTCAAACAATGTATTTAATCATATTCACTGATCCCCAAATTCAACCCTGATCCACACCCAAATTTGTGTCCTTTTATTTTTTTGAGCCTCTTAGTACAGTTTATATTGCCCTATACTCTTAATTGTGGAGCCATACACCGGAGCCTGGTCAACATACTAGGGGCTACACATTAATGAAAACTGTCTCTCCCTCTTCAGTTGTCAATACCTCTGTGACTAGCACTAGGATTTTATGCCCATCTCCCTCCTCCATGCTTGGACTTTGTCTGGCTTGAGCTGGAGCAGACCTTGTGTACGCTTTTATAACGGCTGTGAGTTCATATTTTTATCTACTCTGCTGTGTTCAGAAAACACTGTCTTTTTATAGTCATCCATTGTCCCTGGCTCTGTGATGACAAAGTCATTCTCCATTCTTCCATGAAGAAATTCTCTGTTCTATTTCTTTCATATTGTAGTGGCATCTTTAATACATTTCCACATAAGAATTGCTTATAATTAGAAATATTTTTCTAGGTTTTGTGTTCTGTAACTTCCCAGGCCCGTATCATATATATCCACTAGCAAGTCTCCTATAAATTAATATTCCTTTATGAATGGTGTACACAGGAGTGTATAACATAAGTATCTTTCTATGAATATCAAATGATGGTAGAAAGCATCAAATTAGTCCAAAATGTTCTTTGACACATCATTAAAAATCAGTGTGCTTTATATTTTACTGTTATCTAGAACATTGCAAGCTTTACTTGGTAATGTTTCTTCCCAACTATTTTATCAAGAATTCTTTCTAAACGGACTGAATATAAATGTCAAATGTTTCTAACCACACTCAGCATGATTGCTTCCAACAACTCAAAGTTTGGCAATTTTTATGTATTACCATTGTTTTGAAAGAAGGAGACTCAAACTTGACCATATTTTACTTATGAAGAAAGATGTTCATTTGTATCTGATTACTAATTGATCAGAGAGTGACTTGAGCAAGGAGAAATCATAAATCAAAGTGTTCCTATAATAATAATTACTAAATCTCACTAGTTTATCATCACTGATGAGTTATATAAGTTATTCAATAAATCTTTTCAGTGGCCAAGTCTTATGTGGTTCAAATGCTTTTAGGTAATTTCTCAGAGAGCTGGTATTGGAGATAGATTTTTTAAATTTTATTTTAAGTTGAACTCTAGAGTACACATAGCATCAAAGTAACATAAATTAAACTTATGATACTAAAAAAATCAGTAAAATACAGTGATGTTTTAACATAGGAAATTCCATTTTTTCTCCTCCAACTTGTACTTCAATATATATATATATATATACAAATCCTCATATTTAAATAGGTTTATTATGCTAAAATCATCCTCTTCAGACATAAAAAATGACCCTTAGTAGTTTAAACAAAAAAAATCAAAGAAATATTTTTGGGTAATAATCAAATAATATGCAATAAACTTTTAGATTTTATTCCACTTTATCTTGTTCTATTTTGTTTACAATGTATACAAGGAAGTATTAAATTTCTTATCATGCATTAGATAGACTAAACTTGTTTTAGTGTACATGTGTGGAGCATGAATGTGAGTGTGTGGGTCAGAAGCCAGGTGAGGAGTTTGGATGTCTTTATCCTTGCTTGATTGCCTTCAGACAGTGTTTCTATATTTAAAATATAGAGCATCTAGCTAGATGCTCTATATTTTAACAAGGGTGGCTAACCAGTAAGCCCTGGATGTCTAATAATCTCTGACACTACTATGCTGGGATTAAAGTTATGTTTAGCCATACTTGGATTTTTATACTGGCTCTTAGAATTCAAGTGCAGGTTCTCAAGCTTGAGAGCATGTGCTCTTACTGGGCCACTTTTTCAGGCTCTTGATACATTAAATTTTTAAATGTCTTTTCTTTTCTACTTTCTATATCTTATACTAGGTAAGAGAAACTAAATCCTGTAGCCTAAGTTTATAAATATTACCCAGAAGTACTATAAAAAGTCTAGATTTTTGTCTAAACCTTGCCTCCAATTAAGACTAGCTCCATTTCATAGCGTTTGTAAAATTAGGGAGACTGGCATTCTTATTTTCTGCTTCTGCAATGGTTAATTGTATGTGTCAATTTGAATGAGCCATGTGTTGCCTACACATTATTTTGTGCATTTCGAAGATGATTTTAAAGGTTAACATTTACATTGGCAGGTAGAACAAAGCAGATTGTCCCTTCTAATATGGATGGGACTCATCCAATCAGTAGAAATCCTGTATCAAACAATTTTAGTTTCCATGGTGAGAATTATCCTAACAGCTTCAGGTTGGAAATGTCACCTTCATTCTAGATAAATTCACTGTCACCACTCCTAACTTTGGATCCTGACTATTTTGGACAGGCTTGCCACCACAGCCACTTGAACTCGTTTTACATATTAAAGCTCCATATAGTCACCTAAAGTCATTTTCTCAGAAGAACACGAATAGATTTTCTAATATTTAGAAAATTTTATTTTGAAATGTATTTCCCTTACTTTTCAAGAAATGAATCTGTGCATACATCACCTGAAATACCAGCTTCATATATCAAAGTGACACACGCTGGAGGTTTCTTTTTTAGCTTTGAAACAAATATAAAATTCCTTTTTATAAACTTTAGCAAGAGGAAAACCAAAATTAAACACTCTTTTATTTCTTACAGTTACTCTCACTTTTCTGGTGTAAAGCCTATCCTATAGAATGCATATAATTACAGAGGATGCTTTCTTTAGATCTATGTAATATCTATCTGTGACATATAAGATACAGAACATGAATTGGAGAATTGAGAAACTGATGTGCAAGTTTTGCACTTTAGGAGTTCAGAATGCCTAGCAGGAAGCAAAGGCATAATAAAAATATTTATATTAAAATTAGTGCAAATGTGATGCAAAAAAAAAAAACACTTTTATCAGAATCTGCTAGCATTCAAGAGATTGGGGAAGTTAAAACTCATCATTCAGGAAGTTAAAGGATGTTGCTATCCCAGTTTACTGAAGTTCTAGTTAGAATCCTAGGCCTCCTCAGGATAAACCCTGTCTCAACAAGTCAGAGAAGCATGTTTGTGATTTGTATTATGCATTAATAATTGGCTTCACTTGGGCATGAACTATTTCATATAATCAGAATCAATCCAAATGTGAAACAGTTTGAAAAACCAAGAATCCTGTTATCAGAAAAATAAGAACAAAAACAACCATGATGATTTTAAGACAATGAAAGCTCCTCTCCTAGACAAAGATAACTCACACATAAAAATTATCATCATTTACATGAAAGTATTTAAACTATACTACATTCAGAAATCATCCAAAGTCCTAACCTTAGAAGAATTAAGACAAATCACAGAAATGCGGGAAGAAATGTGTCTCATGTTTGGTGAATTGGCATAAGCATATGGAGGAGTTACTGTCTGAGAATTTATAACAATATTCAACATACATTATGTAAATGATTTCCTTGGTGATAACATAGGTGAAGAGGAGCATTGAACAAACTGTTTAACTACTCTTTGGGGAGAGATTAAGTGCATGAGCTGGGGTATATGACTTCATATCCCTAAGAAGACTGGGATTGCATGGTCTAGCCTCATAACAGGAGGTGCATTGGGAGAAGACTTGAACTGTCTCCTTGCTTCCAGGAGTAGTTCCCTCTCTTGTATCCATTGTCCATAGGAACACACACATTGAGTAGCTGCTCAATCAGCAGAGATTTTGTTTCTCTTCTTCAAATGAGTCTGGTTCCAATCCACCTGGATCTCTTACTTATTCTAGGATTGGGTTGTTTACTGCCTGAGGGAGAAAACCCCTGAAGTCAGATACACAATCTTATCAGCAATACCTTACCTTATTTATCTTCCTGGTTCTCTAACTATAACATCAAAAGCTAATGTCTTTTCCATAGTGTTCCATCAAACAGGCTGGCTTTTACAAGACAAGTTGTTCAATACATGTTCAAAACAAATGATGGTTTTATCGTTTATTACTGAGACAACATGGGGAATTAGTACTTGTACAAACATATTTCCATGTAAAGTGTGAGTAGATCCAATGCAAGGCCAACCTCCTTTCAGTTTATAAGCTGTTCACTGCCTCTCTGGGACTTTTCTTCCTGTGGCTCAGTCATTTCAATCAGATGAGCATTACTGCACTGTACTCCTGTCAGTCTATCTTGGGAAGACTCACTATGCACACTTACCAGTGATTAAGGAGTGTTTCCCATCCATACTAGGCACAAGTAAACATTCCATAAATTATTTTACTGAAACTTAATGAAAATAACTAAAAGGACTTAAACTGCCTATGGAAATTTATAGAAAAAAATAACCCTCAGAGAGTATAAGAAAATTTCAAAGAAATAGTAAATAAGGTAGATTCAATTTATTCATCATGAATATTTATTTCTTTACTCAGATGAGTATTAGACATCCATTGACCATTTATTATGTATTAGACACTATGTTAATTTCTACAAAACTAAGGCATGTATAATGCAAACATAAGTATTGGTGAGCTTAAGAGAAATTACATTCCATTGTTTTTGGAAACTTTTGATTAATTATATTAAACTGTGATATGAGAAAAAAGCGATGCAGAGGGAAAATAAAGTCTGGAATGGCATTCTGGGAAGCATTTATTTAAAGACCAGGTGGAATATACAACAAAGCGATTTGACAGAAGCAATTACAAAGGAAAGGACAGGAGTGGGTGTCGATGTGAGACTTGAAGTGTTGTAAAGAACAGGGATGCAGTGGGACAAACCACTGAAAGAAAGTATGCTCCACCTTTGGAGTTTTGAACTAAGAAATTTATGGATCAGTTAACAGACTTTAAAAGAAATTTAAGAATTTGTGAAGGGAAAGAAGAGAAAGCTAAAGAAATATGGAATAAACTAACTGTGGTTGTCCTCTTAATGTTGTCTCAAAGAAGATTGAAGCATATGCTCTCAAACACCAAATGGAAGTATGGGAAGATGCTGAGAGGTAGAAGACAGATGCCAAGAGAGCAGATGAGTCAGTGATGGAGAAGGGAAGGTCCTCATGGAAGTGGGAGAAGAAGGGACCAACAAAAGGTCTTGGGCTAAAAATGTATCTTTCTCCTCCTGCTACTATAAAGGAGGACAGAGCAATTCTATGCAAGTGTGAGGAAGTCAGAGGAGTAACTACCACTTTAAAGTAGAGATGAATGAATCTTGGTGGGCTAGGGTTTCCTAGCCCACCAAGGGAAAAGTAATGCCCTCATAACCCCATGAGAAATGCACATATAGTGTCTAAATATTAGACACACCACACACACACACACACACACACACACACACACACACACACCTGGAGTTATTTGACAAGGAACACCGTGCCAGACAGACAAAATAGACCTCTTTTTTTTTAGTCTTTTTGAGACAGCTGTCCTGGAACTCACTCTGTAGTCCAGGCTGGCCTTGAACTCAGAGATCCACCTGCCTCTGCTTCCCAAGTGCTGGGATTGAAGGCTTTACCACCACGCCCAGCAAGAGACCTCTCTTTAAGTGGTAGGTGAGAGTGGTCCAAGAGACTCTGAAAATAACACAGGTTGTTGCCAAAGTTATTGGTTACCTCCTAGAACTAATAGATATGACTCTACTGCTGAAGACAGGACATACTTCAGATACAGGACTTGGAACTGGAAGCTTTCTACCTGAAGTTTAGCTCCTATAATCCTAGATAATAATATGCAAACTGCTAAGCGAGAGCACTAATCAATTGTCCAACCTAAGCCTAAAGCTGAATAACCATAACAACAGGAACAGTAAGCTACCCATCTTGGTATAGTAGTGGCACTGTAATCGGCGGGAGGGATTATAATCAACGTCTACCTAGTGTGATTTAAAGCACTGTCAATGAGAGGGAAGTGATAGGTGTCACTGTAATTGTATGTGAACACGCATGGCTGGAGAGGACAGAGATCCTAGGGAAAAGCCTAGTTCTGTCATATTTCTGGACAAGTGAAATTTCTTATGTTAAGCTGAACTTGGATCCTTGTATTTATAGACAAGCTTACTGTGCACCATTAATCAAGAAATGAATATAAGCATCCTTCCTATAAAACCAATTTGCAAGCAGCTATGTCCAAACTTATACAGCCCAAGGCCCCCATTGTCCAGCTGGAGGGGCTTGTATGTACAATCATGTTGATCAAATAAGATTCCAGTCTATATTGCTGTAGTTTCACAATTCACCCCAATTGCAGCCCTTACATTCTGCCATGCCCCCTCTACCACAGATTGTTCCCTAAGCTTATGTTTGCATTATACATGCCTTAGTTTTGTAGAAATTATCATATTGTCTATTACTATTTCTTTGAAATAGTAAATAAGGTGTGGTGGTTTGAATGAGTGTCCCCCATAGGCTATAAGTATTCAGACATTTGTCTCCAGTTAGTGGCACTGTTCTTGGAGGTCTTAGAAGGTGTGGCCATGCTAGAGGAAGTACGTTATTGGGGGCAGGCTTAGTGAGTTTAACAAGCCTTGTGGTCTCCAGTTGCTCTCTCTGCTTCCTGTGCTCTTTGCGAGATGTGACCCTTGGCTCCAACTTTTGAAAGGAAAATACTGAAAGAGTTTTCTGCTCCAACAAGTTCAGGGCAGAGAAAAGTTGCAAATGTGGTTGAAATAGGCCAGGGTCCACCCCAAACTTGCAGCCAAACTCAGCAGTTTCATTCACGTGGTGCTGGCTTTAGAGACATGAAGCTTGCAAGAGTGAAGGGGTCTTCAGTTCTTCCTCCACGGTTTCAGAGAGATGCCAAGGTCAAGCAGAGTGGAGCAGAGGCATCCCTGAATAAAGAAGGCCCTCATAGGCCATTGCATGAAGCTGTGAATGTGAAGCCTGGTTGGCAGCGGAGACCCCATGAAGACATTCAAGATGCCAGAGCTGTGAGATATTTGCCAAGGAGAGCTGCATACAGGGAGTGGTACCGACCTAAGAAAGAGATGTATGTTGCAAGCAAAGCTGGAAGAGCTGAGCCTTCTAAGCCCTTTGGAAGTCAAGTCCCAGAAGTCGCACATGGAGCTACTGGACTTGGTTTTTGCCCTGCTGGTTTTCGGTCTTGTTTTAGTCCAGTATTTCCTCACTATGCCTCTATTCCTCCCTTTTGGAATGGGAATGTGTATTCGGTTCCACTGTACATTGGGAGTATGTAATTTGTCTTTTGATTTTACAGGAGCTTACAGTTTAGGAGATTGGCCTGAATCTCAGAAGAGACTTTGGACTGTAGACTTTTGAATGGCATTGAAACTGGTAAAGACTATGGGAACTTTTAAGGTTGGACTAAATGCATTTTGCATTTTATATGGTCAGGAGCCTATGGGGGCCAGGGAGTGGAATGTGGTGCTTTGAATGAGTGTCCCCCATAGGCTTTAAGTATTCAGACATTTGTCTCCAGTTGGTGGCACTGTTCTTGGAGGTCTTAGAAGGTGTGGCCATGCTAGAGGAAGTACATTATTGGGGGCAGGCTTAGTGAGTTTAACAAGCCTTGTGGTCTCCAGTTGCTCTCTCTGCTTCCTGTGCTCTTTGAAAGATGTGACCCTAAGCTTGCTGCTCCAGCCACCATGCCTCCAACCACAATGGACTCTAATTCCCTGGAACCACCAATCGTTAGCTCAAATAAACTTTTCCTTTTATAAGTTCCTTTGGTCATGGTGTTTTATCACAGCAACAGAAAAGTGACTAATACACCAGGTTAGCAACTTTACAAGGCTGTAAGCCTCAGGGCTGTCACCTGCTGTCAGGCCAACAGTCCTTAGGCTGAGCTCTGACAAGAACGGGGGAGGAAACCACGGGAAGTCACTCAAAGAGCAATGAAAGAAGTGGACTCAAGGAGGTTCTGGGAGAAAGACTCAGTTTTATTCATGCCAGCAATGTGTTTATATGCTAAAAGCTACTGTGCACTGGGCAAGGAAGTGGGAGGCAGGAGGAAGGGAAGGGAGAGCCACCTTGGCTCCTACTGGGGGCAGCAAAGCTCCTGTTTGTGTAAACAGTAAACTAGAGGTATGATATTTTGCTCAATATCTCAAACGATGAGGCCATCAGGGTCTGGAACTTTGCAGAGATAGGTGAGGCAGTAAACACTGCAATATCCTGACATAACGGAGCTACAGGTAACTCACAGAAGCAATTTGAATGCCCATGAAGGTATGAAATAACTCGTGGAAGTTCTGGGACAGGTCTTGCAGGTCTTGCCTTGAGCCAAAGTTTCATTCCTACAGTGATGCACACAAAAGGCCACAATTGGGCAAGTGCTAAACAACAAGAGGCTCCAGAATATATGAACCTGGGTAGGACTACTGTATTATATCTCACCCACCCATGGCTCTGGAACCATTGCAGAACAGGGGCCAGAAAGATTGTAAGAGAAAGGACTGGTTCATGAACACAGAGAAGCTGAGAATTTCAGACCTCTGGAAGCTTGCACATGTTAACTTGTACCAGTGTTGGCATCAAGCACAGGTCCCATACCAACTTAATTAAACAAGGGTCCAGAGGGGAGGAGAGAAATGGGTTGTAGGACAGCTCTAGACTGAGAAATATTGGAGATTGATTGATACACGGTGATGGAAAGAATGCCTTACTTCTGACCTCTAGAAGTCCTTAGTAGACTTCAGTGGATGAGAGTTTTGCACTAAAGGACATCTAAGTACAAATGCATGACTGACTAGGACTTATACTATATAGCAGAATACAAGAGGCCTGGTGGGGGATTTGAGGGAGTGGCTGCTGGAAGAAGTGTAAATTTGATTAAGACTTGCTCTTTGAACCCACAAAAGCTCAAAAAGGCACACAAAGCATCCTATTTTTTTCTCTGCTCTGAAAAGACACTTTTAGTTATTGTGATTTGTACTGGAAAGCAGCCTGAAATATTCTGTGGTTGCTACAATAAGTAATCTTTGGGCAAAAGAAATTTAGACAGTGGAATCTCCATTTATTTTGAAATTTAAAAATGAGATTGTGTCACTTTTCCATAGTTAATAACATTAAACAAGCCAGGGAATGGTTTTGTATTTATTATTTTTAATTTAAATTTTAAATGTCTGAGTGTTTTGACTACACACTTATCATGTACTGTGTTATGTAATACCTGAAGAGGTCAGAAGGGGGCATGGAATAACCTGACTGTAGTTATGGACAGCTGTGGGATGCTATGTGGGTGCTGGGAATCAGACCTAGGCTCTCTGTAAAAGTAGTTGGTGCTCTTCACCTCTGAGCCCTCTGTCCAGGCCCTTAGGGAATATTTTTTAAGGAAATGGGCTTTTTTTTTTAATTTCTCTCTATCTCCCTATGAAATTACAATCTATAACGTGTGGTTGCTGAATTCAGATTCCCAAAGTTTTAGTTAGCAGACAATTTAAGAATGCACAAAGCAACAGGTTTCCAAAATCTGCATTTTTCTTTTTACTTTTTTTAAAAGCTAATTTGTTCTGGATGTTAATGCTGTATCAGAATATATAGATTACTCAAAAAACAAAGGAAAACAAAAGACCTGCTCAAAAGATGGAATAAAGAGCTGAACAGAGACTTCACAAGTGAGAAAGTAAAGATGGCTGAGAAACATCTTAAAAAGTGGAAAATGATGTATGAAATACACAAAGCATCAATAAGAAAAAATAAAAATAAAAAAATGAATGGCAAGCTGAACAACATTATTGTTATATTTCTGTTTATCTGAAAGCAACTATGTTGTTATAATGTAAATCTCTTAACCGGCTCTAGAACCAGTTCCACCACTTACTTTCAGACTCTGTAATTACTGTATTTGAGTGGAAAGTATATATCCATATTTTAGAGTAATATAAAATTAAAGGAGGAAAATGTGAATTCCTAAACATAAAAAAAGACTGAAAGAAAGATGTAGGACAGTTATGGCCAAATACTTGATCTGGGGTGGGGTGGGAGGAAGGGAAAGGGGAATATGTCTAAACTGAACTGAGAAATGATGTCTAAATACAAAAAACATCAATAAAAGCATTATAAAAAAAGTGTTCAACATCATTCATAATTAAGGAAATGCAAATTAAAACCACTTTAAGATATCATGTCACTCTGATAAGACTGGCTAAGATCAAGAAAACAAGACACCAAATGCTGAAGACGTTATAGTAAAGGAGAACACTCATCCACTGCTGGTGGTAATGTAAACTGGTACAACCACTGTGGCAAGCAGTGTGGAGAAGCCTTAAAAGATTCAAAATGAGCCTACCACATGACCCAGCCATACCACTCCTGGGTATATATACTCATGAGACTCATCCTACGACAAAGATACATGCACATCTATGTTTATTACAGCTCTCTCCATAATAGTGAAGAGCTAGAACAAACACAAAAGCCCCTCAACAGAGGAGTGGATAACAAAAATGTGGTACATCTACACAATGGAGTTCTATGCAGCAGTAAAGAAAGATGACATCATAAACTTTGCAGGTAAATGGATGGAACTCGAAGCCATTATGTTCAGTGAAGTAACACAGTCCCAGAAAAACAGTGAATGATTTCCCTCATTTGTGGATGCTAACACCAAATCTCAAGTTGAAAGGCAAGCTGAAAAATATTATTGTTATATTTCTTTTTATCTGAAAGGAACTGTGTTGTTATAATGTAAATCTCTTAATGGGCTGTAGAATTGACCTACCACTCTGTAATTACTGTATATGGGTGGAAGGTACATATTCATATTTTAAACTTTATTTTTTTTAGTTTTTATTTTTTATGTGTTTGAGTGTACTGTCTGCATGTAGGTTGGTGCACCCATGTTATGCAATGTCACAGAGGTCACAAGAGAGCATTGGATTCCCCTGGAACTGGAGTTAAAGATGGTTCTTATCCAACATGTGGATGCTGGGAATCAAACCTGTGTCCTATGCAAGAGCAGTTGGCGCTCTTAACTGCTGAACCATCTCTCAAGCCCCACGTATTAATATTTTAGAGTAATATAAAATTAAAGGGGGAAAATGTGAATTCCTAAACATATTTTGGAATTAACATAGAGTTTATTCTCAGAGGTTATGATTTTGATACATATGTGATGGCTATATAGGCACAAGGCATAATTTAGAACAATACAAAGGGGAGGGAACAATAACAACATAAAAGACTGGGTCAAAGAATTGGCTGATGCAGTTAAACTCTTCCCCAAAACAACAAGCCTCTGCAGTGAAAAACTTTGGAAAGACTGAGAGAAAGACACAAGACATGTATGGCAAAAGGTATGAACAGGGGTGGGGGGGCAGAGAGAGCGGAATGTGTCTAAATTGGACTGAAAGGTAGTAAAACACACAAATCATCAAAAAAGCTAATTTGTAGTGCTGGAGAGATGGCTCAGTAGTTAAGAGCACTTACTGTTCTTGCAGAAGACCCAGATTCTTGCAGAAGACCCAGATTCATATCCCAGCACCCATATGGTTGTTACCAACCATCCTTATCTCCAGTTCTATGGGATCTGATGCTCTCTTCTGTCATCTTCACAGACTGTAAGATATGGGTGCACTTACCCACATGCAAGCATAACATTCATACACCTAAAATAAATAAATAAATAAATTTTTGAATAAGATAATTTTTAGGAAAAAAAATACCATGTACAACTTATTTCAGGGATTTTCTGAGCAGTTACAATGTTACATTTCAGTTTGCCACACCTGTATAAGGAGGGTAAGTATGAATAAGAAATAAAGTTTGTCTTCATACCTTCACAAAGCTAAGGAGGACATGTACAGAAACAGAATCAAAACACCAGGAAACACACTTACAAAAGTAGCCCATGTTCTGATTACCAGCAAGCAGAAATAAAGGAATGAAAGAAATGGTTGAAATTGACTAGCTCAGTTCAGTTCAGGGAAGGTGGCAAAAAGAATGTAAGAGATAAATAAGTTTGTCAGACAATCCACACAGGCATAGTAAAAGTTTAATTTAAGTAAGCCATGCATACTATGTTGCTCTGTCCCATGACCTGACACTGATACAAAAAGGTGCTGACTCTGTATATAAAAATTAAACCTTAACTGAATATCTTCCATTTTTATTTGCTAAAACTGACATCTTAGTGTCAACTAAATTTTATAGAATAACTTTGAGACCTAATTGCTCCATTCATTATTCATCTAGTATGGCAATGCTTTATCTCATATAATTCTCAGCACAAACTAAGATGCATTATTTTTTAAAAACTGTGCATTTTAAATGATGAAATGTAGCCCTGGTGATGTTCCCCTGAATTTGAACCTCAGTCCATGTGAGTAAATGCTTGAGGAAGTTCATTTATATTGAGTAGAAGCAAAGTATTAATCTTAAGCCAAAATCAACAACAATGTAAGTAATAGGGTCCACATTTCTCCTTATCATATGACTAGTGATGTTGATATATAAAATATGTAACACGAGAATCCAAAGATATTTGATATTTTAAGAAATAATTTTGAAATTATCTTTATTTATCCATCAATCAAAATTTATTGTTATCAAATATTTAAAGAGTGTGAATCAAATCAATAGCATTCTTACTAAATATATGAATTATTAAATATGTGAAATACAGTTAAAACAAAGTCTGTACTTGTCACTTGATAGCTGATCCTGGTTATGAATTTAACTGTATCTGGAATTAATTAAAATGTAAATGCCTTCCTTCATCACATCATTTTAAGAGGGAAGACCCACCCTGAATATGGCCATTATCTTCTGGTAGCAAATAACATAATAGAAATATTTTCCCACCACAGCAACATAGTTTTCAATGGAATTCCATGGAAGATTATTTGAATCTTTATGCAAATAGAAGTGTGTACCACTGCTTTTTAGCTTTTAATGTCAAGTTGAAAAGCTAAAGTAAGCTCTGAAGTGAAAGCCTCAATTAGAGGAATTTCCCAGGTCAGACTAGCCTGCAGCTATGTCTGTAAGAGATTGTCTGAATTGATGATTTGGTGTAGGAGGGACCATCATCTGTGAGTGACAGCATCCCTGAATAAGAAAGCTAGCTGAACATGAGCCAATGAGTAGGCCAGTAGGCACCATTTTTCTATGGTTTCTGCTTCTGTTTCTGCCTGAGTCCCTAGCCCACCTTCCCTCAATAATGGAGTGAGGCCCTGGAGTGTAAGATGAAATAAACTCCTTTCTCCTCTAAGTTGCTTTTTGATCATGATGTTTATCAAGGCAAAATAAAGCAAGCTAGAACAGTACCTGGATGTAATTTATCTTGCTTCATCTCTAATTTTACCTTAATAGCTCACTGACAGGTATTGCTATCTTGTACCATGCTTTGTTCAAGTGAGAACAAAGCACCCATTCTGTTGGCATCACCACACATACACAAGCAAGTACACTGCCAAACAACCGCAAGCTACATTTTATTTGGTCCCTCTTCCCCATATGACCAAACCTTCTGTGGAAAACATTGGGCATGCGACTACTTAGGTCCATGAGGTGATGTGTCTGAAGTATCCATGGCTCATGTTCTTCTCTCTCTATTCTACAAAAAGGCAGATAGGAACACATCATTACACAGAAATAGTATCAGATATATAAAAATAAGTAAAACAAAACTAAAGGTGAATTTCACAAAATTGAGTGTTGGCTGCAATAAACGTTGATTTTCAGTATCGATTTTCAAGAGCCATGAAAGGCAAAATTGGAAGGAAGGCAGGCTAGCAAAGCCACAGTTATAATATTGGGAATGAGAGATGATTAACACATATAGCAACAGAAGTAGATAGAAAGTTTTCACCAAACTGAAGCTTATCTTGTCCTCTTTTAGTATGATTGCTTTCTTGAAATCCTCTTAACCCAGGCTATGTGGATTGCAAAATGATCCCTGCTACTCAGTAGAATATTGCTGCTGCACAGGCACCTCATGAACTACTAGAAGCAAGGACCATGGAGCTTCATGATAAATGAGTAAAAATGAACAAAGTACTAATGTGAAGAATTTCAGAAAATACCCACCTATAATAATCAAGCTTGCAATTCAAAAATTTGTATTCATCTAATAAAGAAATTTCTAAGACAATTCATGGATGGAACTAGGTTGAAGAGGTAAGGCACCGACTTATCCTATTGCAGAGATGCATGCATGTCTATGTTTATTGCAGCTCTCTTCACAATAGGAAAGAGCTGGAAGAAACCCAATTGTCCCTCAAATGACAAATAGAGAAAATGCGGTACATCTACACAATGGAATTCTATGCAGCAGTAAAGAAAAATGACATCATGAACTTTCCAGGTAAATGGATGGAACTTGAAGCCATTATGCTAAGTGAAGTAACACAGTCCCAGAAAAACCATTGACGAATGGTATCCCTCATTTATGGATGCTAGAACCAAATACCTAGTTGAAGGCAAGATAAGCAAAGTTAATATTATACTTCTTTTTATCTGAAAGCAACTGTGCTGTTATAATGTGAATCTGTTAAATGGCTCTAGAATTAACTTACCACTTATTTTCAGACTTTGTAATTGTGGTATATGGATGGAGGGTATGTATTCATATTTTAGAGTAATATAAAAATTAAAAGGGAAAAGGTAAATTCCTAAATATGATTTGGAATTAGCATACAGTTTATTTTCAGAAGTCATTATTTTGGTATATATGTGACACACACACACACACACACACACACACACACACACACATATATATATATATATATATATATATATATATATATATGGATATTTTGGAACAATACAAAGGGGAGGGAACAACAGTGACAAAAGGACTGGATCAAAGAACTGACTGAAACAGTTAACTTCTGCCCAAACAATAAACCTCTGCAGAGAAAACTTTAAAAACACAGAAAAAGATATAGACATGTATTGCAGAATGCATGAACTCTGGGGAGGGGGATGGAGGATATTGAAAAGGGAATGTGTCTACATGGGACTGAGAAATTATGTATGAAATACACAAAACATCAATAAAATACTTTATAAAAAAGAAAGAAAAAGTAAGTGTTAATACTATTCATTTCATTTTCTTTTCTCTTGGGAGTAGTTTCTTCATGAAATTAAAAGTAGCAAAAATCCTTGAAACATCCTCCTCCTCCCCATCAGCCACCACTTCCTAATACCTCCTCAGCTAGAGAGGAGCTTCATGAGTATCTCTCCTATGAATGCTGAGATTTTTGACTGGATTGATCTTATGCAAGGCTTATGTATACAGTCACACCTGCTGTGGGCTCATGTATGCAACATGCCTGGAAAGCACTGTTTAGCTGCAGACACTCAGCACTTGTAGCTCTTACAATCGTTATACCTCTCTTCCACAGTGATCCTTGATGGTCTTATGCCTATGCACATATAGGCAACATTAATTAGATTCAGTGGATCTAAAACAAATTAGCTCATGAAACTGGGAGGGAAAATTGCGGGGTCTGGGGAGGAAATGAAAGGGAAGGAATGGAAGGTCAATTAAATCAAAGCCTATAATACACATGTGTGAAAACCTCAATAAAATGGAAAGGCAATATTTAATAAGGTAATGTTCAAAAAACTCCACTTTGCCAGAGTTAGCCTCTTAATATCAGAACATCTTTTTCCTTTCCATCCTCCCAAGTTACATGCCCCTTTCCTGTTATAATATTGTGATAAGAGAAGAAAATAAACCTGATAATCATGGTCCCATCCCATGTGGTGCTAGGATGGAACCAGCCATCAGATCATACCTCTTTCATTTCCCGGCAAGTGCTTATTGTACCCCTTACACCCATAAGATAATGAGGAGAAAGCCTTTGTATTTTTTTTCTCAGTGAGCTTTGAAATAGAAGTCATGAATTTGAAGATGACATTGGTAAATCAATTTCTGATCTGATTAATAAAGCATCCTTTTCTCTTTTGCTCTATCTTAATTGCCCTGAGATGGATGAATAGAATCATTTGGTACTATACAAATTTAGAATGCAACTTCCTGAAAAGACCCTTCTTATTAAAAATGATTACATAATGGTTTCAGGAAAAAGAAACCCTATGAGGCTGTAGGCAAATCTATCACATTCCATTCAGTACAACACATCAGACATATGGGAAGACCATGAACTTCCTGTCACTGTGGTTTCCAGATGTCACTGTCAGGGGAAATTCCCCAGTCACCTGGGGGGTGAAGAATCCCTGATCAATGAAATGATCATATCTGAAAGACAGTTAAGAACTTCAGTGGCAGAACTATGGAGGTTCCTGAGTCAGTATAGTAGAAATGGCAAGTTCCAGGTTCAATGAGTAACATTGTCTCATATATGAAGGTAGGGAGGAATTAGATAACCCCTACCTCTTGCCTCTCCAAATACTCACACAAGCCCAAGCCCACCTCATACATACACACACACACACACACACACACACACACACACACACACACACATCTAAAAAATAAATAACCTGTGGTGGTATTTTCAGTAACCATTACTGTTTTGCTGAATACCTGATTTTTAATTATTTTTAGGGTTTTTCCTTATTTGTTTTGTTCATTATGTGTGTTTTTGTTTGCTTCTTTCTGTTGTTTTTGTTGTTTATACTTTATTTCTTATTTTGCTTTTATGCGTATGAGTGTATTGCCTCCATGTACATAAGTGCCATGCCCGAAGAGGTCAGTGGAGGTTATTAGATGCCCTGGAACTGGAGTTATGGATGGTTGTTTACCATGTGGTTGCTGGGACTTGAACCCCAGTCCTCATAAGAACAGTCAATGCTCTTAACCACTGAGCCATCTCTACAGCCCCTATTGTTATTTTTGAGACAAGGTCTCTCTGTAGCTTCTGCTGACCTAGAACTTGTTGTGTAAAGGAGACTGGCCTTGATCTCACAGAGATCTCCCTGCCTCTGCCTCCTGAGTGCTGAAATTAAACGTGTGCACCACCACACCGGGCTGAATATTTGTTTCTTTTAAAAGTCTAAAAATATTTGCAGGGAAATGGATGGAACTCGAAGCCATTATGCTAAGTGAAGTAACACAGTCCCCAGGGGGAAAGAACAAAACAAACAAACAAACAAACAAAAAACAAAAACAGGTGAATGGTTTCCCTCATTTTTGGTAACACCAAATCCCCAGTTGAAAGGCAAGCTGAGCAATGTTATTGTTACATTTCTTTTTATCTGAAAGCAACTGTGTTGTTATAATGGGAATCTTTTTTTTATTTCTGTATGTGTATGAATGTACTGTCTGCATGCAGCTTTGTGCACCCGTGTAGTGCAATGCCGCGGAGGTCAGAAGAGGGCGTCGTATTACCCTGGAACTGGAGTCCTCCTGGAATTGGAGTTTCAGATGGTTCTCGGCCGCCATGTGGGTGCTGGGGATCAAACCCGGGTCCTCTGTAAGAGCGGTTGGTGCTCTTAACCGCTAGGCCATCTCTCCAGCTCCATAATGGGAATCTTTTAACTAGCTCTAGAACTGACCTACCACTTATTTTCAGACATTTTAATTACCATATATGGGTGGAAGATAGGTATTCATATTTTAGTGTAATATAAAATTTAAGGGGGAAAGTGTGAATTCTTAAACATATTTTGGAATTAACATACAGTTTATTCTCAGAAGTCATAATTTTGATACATATGTGATACTTATATAGGCTTAAGTTGGAGCAATACAAAGGGGAGGAAACAACAACAACTGGAACAAAGAACTGACTGATACAGTTAAATTCTGCCCAAAACAACACGCCTGTGCAGAAACAATCCTTGGAAAGACTGAGATGCAAGACATGTATGGCAGAATGCATGAACTGGGGTGGGTGGGGGGCAGAGTGAGGGGAATGTTTCCCTTCACTCTGAATTGGACTGAAAGATGATGTATGAAATACATAATGTATCACTAAAAAGTCTAAAAATAGATATCCCAAATTTAGGCTTGTTTTGGGTCTTACCAACATTACCATTTGAAAAATGGGGAGATATAGGCTCTCTACTTCCTTCTGGAGAGAAAATATATTCATGTTTTACTCATATATTAATATAAAGAAACATAAGTGCCAGGCTCAATAGGACACCAAGAAGAGTAAGACAGAAAGAGTAAGACAGGAGTCTGCCCTTCATGAGTACTGAGTCATGTATTGAGTGGAAGAGGGACAACCTGATTAATAGGGCAGCACAGTGTACCCTGGGTATAGAAAGAAAACACATTTATTTATTTTTTAAATGTTTTTATATTTTATTTTATTGCTTTTATTTTATTTTTATGCCTAATTGATGTTTTGTGTATTTCAGACATCATTTCTCAGTTCAGTTTAGACATATTCCCCTTTCCCTTCCCTCCACCCCGCCCCAGATCATCCATTCTGCCATAACTGTTCTGCATCTTTCTCTCAGTCTTTTTTTGTGTTTAGGAATTCACATTTTCCTCTATTAATTTTATATTACTCTAAATATGGATACATACTTTCCACCCATATACAGTAATTACAGTGTCTGAAACTAAGTGGTGAGACTACATGTAGTAGTAGAGCTAGCTGTGGTGGCTCAATCCATAGTCAGGGAACTCGGAAAGATTTTCAGTTTGAGGCTTGTCTGGGCTACATAGTAAGATCTTTTCTCAAGCAACAACAGTAGCAGTAGCAACAACAATAGAAATAATAGTAGAAATAAAACAAAATTTAAAAAAGTAGACTAAGTAGAATGTGAGGGACATCTAATTCGAGTTATAAAACATGAACAATGTCCCTTTCTATGAATAAAAAAATGAACATATGTTATCTAGATGAAAGTGATGGAAAATCATGGTATACAGACTTAGTCCTGACAATCCTACCAAGACATCTGGGAAAGGTGAACCAAATCCAGATCCATTGTTTTGATCAACAGTAAAACCTCATTGCTACAATGAGGAGTGTATCAATCAGAAGCCTTGTTTATACCTGCTTTGCAAAATCCTGCTTCCTATGGACTGGATGCTTGAGGTATTGAGTCCACATGCTATCAATGAGTCCTGATACTGTAAGTCTGAATTGCACAATGTTTAGCATTTGAATGGCTTCTTCCATTGCTATAATATTTAATACCTGTTTGTCGGTCTTAGTTATTGGTTACCAAAAAATCTGTATCTTAGTTATGGGTTAAAACCTTGTCCCTGAAAGATATGCTAAAATCTGAACTTGGTCTTAGAATATAAATTTTTGGGAAATAAATCCTCTGCAGGTGTAATTCGGATAAAATGCAATTACTAGAGTGAAACTTCACCCACAATGCATGCTACCCTGCAGGATTATGATGAACCTGAGCAGAAATACAGCCAAGGATGAATGTCATGTGAACTGAAGACAGACACACAGGGAGAGCCAAGTTGTGACAAAGATAAAGACTGAACTTCTATAGCTGCAAACCCAGGAATGAAAGAACCACCAGCAGGTCACCCACAGCCAGCAGAGTGGGGTAAGAACACCCCTATCTGATTAGGGGGAACAAGCACTGACAGTACCTGAAATTCAAATATATAGCTTCTGTGCCTGTAAGATTTAAATGAAATATGACACTGTAGACATGGGTGGGAAGAGAAACCAAGATACCTTGTTATTTTTCCATAAACAATATAATAACTTGTGTTCTAAGCAGGAAATCAAAAGATCCACAGTAACCGGAAAGAGGAATAAGAAACCCAGTGACAAACAGGATCAGAGAGAAAGGAGTGAAAGTAGAGGACTTATCCTGAAGTAGATGTGGGTGGTCTTTATGTAAGGGACAGGGACGAAGAAGCCTCTGCTTGTCCTCTTCTTCCTGTTGGCCACTTTGGTCTCCAGAGAAGCTTCATTTTACAAAGGACATCAGAAACATCTGCAGAGAAATAGAGAGAAGGCGTAAATCCATGATAACCCTGGAGTGTCACTTTAATAGTTACATCACAGGCAATAAATATTGAGCACTATACGCAATATCCCAAATCATTAGGGACAGGATATTTTCATTGGATATTGAAAGTGGAAGTTGATACATTTATTTTCTCCTTTTAAATGAGAGAGGGCTAGTAAATAGCCCAAGGTCACTTAATTACACAATGATGGAACTGAATTTCAAAGCCAAGGGCTTCTTTCCCAATATTTCTTTTTTTTTTTTTTTTTTTTTTTACTTTCATCCGTTATTTTTACCCCCAATAAATTGAGTGACACATATCTATCTTCTAAGGAAGCTTGAAAATATGTATTTATAAAACCCCACTAGCTGCACCTGTGAGCTCCACTTGTACCCTGGCATGGGTCTGCAGAGATAGAACAGAGAAGGTGCTTGGTCTGATGCCCTGTGCTCTCTGGGCCCAGTCTTGAACTGAGCTTCAGTGGGCTGGCGGGCCTCTTTCCTCTGACTTGCCTTTCCCTTCGGGACCCCAGAGCCACCCACCCTGCCTGGTCTGACACCTTCTCTTTTGGACCCAGCTGTAGAGCTTGAGGCACATATTGAAGGGACTAAGAAGGATGTAGGAGAGGCAGTGCCCCCACCATGGTCAGCCTTCCCCTGGCCTCCTATCACTCTCTCAGTTTTATTCCTTTCCTTTTTTGAGCTTTTATTTCTGTGTGTTTATTTTTATTATTTTTCAAGATAAGGAGAAAGAAAGTACCCATCAAATAGGCATTTTACAAGAAAAACAATACAGAAGAATGCATTTTCAGCTGTGTATTCTGTTTCTATAAATTTTAAAATTTTCAAGTTCTGAAGAGTTTTTTCCTTAATGTTTTTGGAACATTAGATTATTATGACAACAGACTTGTCCCTGTATATCTATGCTTTTAAATTATTTTACTTGTTTGTCCATAATAAACCAATTATTGAGGATATAGTTTACTCTATAAAAATGTAGATGCATTGGTTTTGTAGATAATCAAGTCATCCAACAAATTGTGTTGCTGTTATAGCCTTAGAACAAATGTTTGAAAGAGAGAAACTTAACTAGTGTACATTTCTTAGATGGTATAAAGTTCTTTGATGATGGAAAGAAGATGCTGCAAATAATTTGTTTTATAAATCTTAAAGGAAAATTAAGGGTGTAATGTGGTCAATATCATCATGTAAAGTCTAATTATTGAGAAATGATTCAGAGATAGATACAAACATTAATATCCACTGTATATCACCATATTATTTTTAAACACAAGTGACCATTTACACTGCCTTGCTTGAAGAAAAATTAGAGAAACAAACTCTGTTACATGTAAATTTCCTTGTCCTAACAAAAAGCAGTTATACTCTGTAGACAAAAATAATTTAATAAAATTATTTTGTACCAAAAATGTATATGTGTAGTTTGCTACTCCTCACCCAACATTTGCCAGACAGAGTGATGTACTTATTTATTTATTCATCTATTTATTTTTATCAGCTCCAATATTCCATTCTATCTATAAAGAAATAACTCTGGTTATTTCAACATTTTCATAACTGAAAAAGGAAAGACTTTAAAACAGGTAAGATTCTATCAACCAACCACCTCACATGGTATTATTCATTCTCTTAGTGTTACAATGGAGTGTCACTACAAACAGAGAAGTAGAAAAACTTGGGAGGCACAGTGAAGTAGAATATAGTAGAGCAATTTTCCTCTGATCCATAAATTGCAATTCAATTACCTCCAAATATATTTCTTCTCTGAGAGGAACACTATTTCCTCATCAGAAATCAGAATGAACCAAGAAATACTCAAACAACTAGAAGCAGAGAAATGTATTATTCTAAAATAATTTAACACATAAAAATCTATCAGTGGGAGCTGGAGAAGTTGCCATAATGATTATGAGCACTTGCTGCTCTTGCAGACAACCTGAGTTCAGTTCCCAGCCCCCACAGGGTGGCTCATAACTTATAAGGAATCTACTCACATTTCTAAAATCCATAGACAATTGCACATTCTTGTGCATACACAAACAACACACATACACACACAGGCCTACAGATATGCATAAAAAGTATCAAAAGATAACAGGGGATTCTGAATAAGATAGGATATTACTAAAGATTGAGAATATTATCATAGCTATAATTACTAGTCTTGTGCTTAGAATTTCAGACTGGAGAATCTCAGTGTAAAAGCAATCAGATGCAATCATGGAAAAGTCAATTAGCTTAAGTGTGTCTATTTTATTATTTGCAAAGGATATAAGGGCAAGACAATCATTCTTCTTATGTATTTGCTAATAGAAAAATACCTCTCACCTATCAGTGGAAATTGGTATTTTTTTTCTAAAATGAGATAACTGTATAAATATGAAAGAAATACTTCCATCTCTTTCATTGTGTATTTCTGCATATCTTCTTTAGTATTCTCTTTGACCTTCCAAAAATTGATCCCCTTATGAAATGGAAGCAACTAAGCTAGTTTGAAAGGAGAACCACAAGTTATATAAGCCTCAACCCAACTCTCATCATTACAATGTGTATCTCCTACCCTACCTGTCATGTTTTTCCATTGTCAACAGATGTATGTAGGATACATAATTTAAGAACTGGGATTCACAAGAACTAACTTTGACTTTTTTTGTGCATGTTTCTATAGTCATCATAATTCCATCAGTGTATTTCCTTATGAGGAAATTGGATTGATAAATCCCTATATGACTTGCATTAGCAAGTATTTATGAAGGCATATATGGAGTTAGTTTGAAAATGTGCAACAATAAATAGAGTAAATAAATGGAGAGAATCCATGTACTCAGTTTTGCTATAAAGAAAATACTATGCATCAAACTTCTGTGACTTGAAGAGTAGGATACATTTTACAATGTAATTAAAGGACACACAATATAATATATACTTTTCTGAGTATCTTTGTAATATGCCTACAATTTTTTCATATTTTGGTTAAGACAGTTGAAAACGGACTTTTTACAAAGATTATATATATATATATACANATATAGGGTGAGAGGGAGAGAAACTAGATTTCCTCCACTCCTGACTATATTAGTCAGAGCTCTGTATCAGAACAGGATCCACAGAATACACACACACACACACACACACACACACACATATATATATATATATATATATATATATGCAATTTGTGTGTGTAAATGTTTGCCATGTTTGTCAGAATTCCCACAGAAACCAAAAGAATCAAGTCCCCATGAGTTGGAATTACAAGGGTTACATGGAGCTACCTGGATGTTGATAGCCAAAGTCCAGTACTCTTTATGCCCTTTGAACCATCTCTACATCCCCAAAAAGATTTTTTTAATGACATACAACAACTTAGAATTAATGGGCAGATCTCTTGTTACACATTCATCAAACAATAACAACTCCAAATGGCCAACTCTCCTAAGTTTTATTAGTCAGAGTTGAACAAAAAAATAAGAGAAAAACCTTAAATCACTGACATTGAACACATCTCAGCATTACCTTAAATCTTCCCAAAAGAATGCTGACTTAAGTGTTATTTCAATTCTATCGGCAAGTTAACAAGATCAGAGAAATACTTACCACTTACCTATGGCCATGTTAACATACACATGTAGAAACTAGAAGCCTGACAAAGCATTCACTGTCAAGAAAATGAAGCCTTTGAAAAACCTTAGGGTTTTCTGCAAAGTGAAACTAATAAAAACATGAGAAATATGACACATTAATGACAAGAAGGTCCACATATACTGGAGTAGTAATTGGCAACAGCAGTGAAAGTAAGTCAGGAAAACTGTAATATTAAGGTTTGAAATATGCCCATGAGGTGGTAAGACAATAAAATCCATGTGGAAGTTTGAAGAATTTCCCACAAGATTTAGAGGCTGAGGAGTGGTAAAGGTCAGAGAGCTTAGGTGGTGTCTTCCTTGCTCATTCACTATTTCAGGTTTAGTTGAAAATGGACATAAGGTTAATTGAATACAGAGTCAAGATTTGAACCCAACCCACTCATAATAATTTTGCTTTTATTAGAGTCACCAAAATTTAGGGATTCTACCTTCATTACCAAGATGATAATGTGTTTCTCCCCCCACCCCCATCAGTCTATTTCTCTGCCTTGGACAGTATGCAGTTAGAGCTTGAAATGGAGTGAAGTAGAGAAAGTATAATTTTTTTGTCTTTTATTCTTTGATTTTATTGAGTTAGAATTCCCTGTAGCTCAGGCTGACCTTTAATTTGCTGTGTAGTGAAAGATGACCTTCAATTCCTGATCTACCTACCTCCACCTCCCCAGTGCTTGGATTATAGGTATACTTCTAAGAGTTTGCAGTGCTTAGGATCAAAGCTAGGGCTTCGTGGATGGTATCCAAGCAAGTTACCAACTGAGTGACTCAGTGACAGCATAGTCCCACAGTGAAAATATGCTCTTTTTTTAATTTGTAAAAAGCTGATACTCTTCCTCTTTTATTTTTGAGGATTATTTTCTACTTGTATAGATTTTTATTTTATTTTATTTATTTATGTATGTGTGTGAATGTACTGTCTGCATGCAGGTTTGTGCACCTGTGTCCTGCAATGCCGCGGAGGTCAGAAGAGGGTGTCGGATTCCCCTGGAACTGGTGTTCTCCTGGAATTGGAGTTTCAGACAGTTCTCGGTCGCCATGTGGGTGCTGGGGATCGAACCCAGGTCCTCTGCAAGAGCAGTTGGTGCTCTTAACCGCTAGGCCATCTCTCCAGCCCTTGTATAGATTTTTTTTTATGCTGTCATCTTTTTTGTTCTTTTATTGGTGTTTTGTTTATTTCAGACATCATTTTTTTCAATTCAGTTTAGGCATATTCCTTTTCCCTGTCCCCCCACACCATCCAGATCATGCATTCTGCCATAAATGTCCTGCAACTTTTTATCATCCTTTTTTTAAATTTTTTTTTTTTTTTTTTTTTGGTCTTTTGGGCCAGGGTCTCCCTGTGCCCAGCTGTCCTGGACTCACTCTGTGACCAGGCTGGCCTTGAACTCACAAAGATCCGCCTGCCTTTGCTCCCAAGTGCTAGGATTAAAGGCTTGCGCCACCACGCCCAGCCCTATCAATCTTTTTTTTTTTTGTCTTTTTGAGACAGGGTCTCCCTGTAGCCCCAGCTGTCCTGGAACTCACTCTGTAGACCAGGCTGGCCTTGAACTCACAAAGATCCGCCTGCCTCTGCCTCCCAAGTGCTAGGATTAAAGGCGTGCGCCACCATGCCCGGCTCAATCATCCTTTTTTTAAATGCTTAGAAATTCACATTTTCTTCCACTAATTTTATATTACTCTAAAATATGGATACATACTCTCCACCCACATACGGTGATTATGGAATCTAAAAATAAATGGTGGGTAGATTCTAGAGCCCCTTGAGATATTTATATTATAACAACATAGTTTCTTTCACATAAAAAGAAATATAGCTGTAATGTGGTTCAGCTTGCCTTTCATCTGGGGGGATTTGGTGTTAGCATCCACAAATGAGGAAAAACATTCACCTTTTGTTTTTCTGTGACTGTGTTACTTCACTTAGCATAATGGCTTCAAGCTCCATCCATTTACCAGCAAATTTCATAATGTCATCTTTCTTTACTGCTGAATAGAACTCCATTGTGTAGATGTGTAGGAATAAAACTCTGGCTCAAGGCAAGGACATGTAAAACCTGTCCCAAGGAACCTCTGAGAGTTAACTGATATCTCCATGGACATTCAGTTGTCTCTGTGGGTTATCTATAGCTCCTTAAGGTTCGGATATTGCAGTGTTTTTCTTGCCTCGCCTATCTCTGCAAAGTTCCAGAGCCAGAAGGCCCCTTCCCTTGAGGTATTGAACAAAATGTCATACCTCTAGTTTAACGGTAGCACAAACAGGAGCTCTGCAGCTCCCTGGTTGAAGCCAAGGTGGCTCTCCCTTCCCTTCAGCCTTCCCTCCCCCACTTCCTTGCCCAGAGCACAGTAGCCTTTGGTATATAAACACACTGCTGGCATGAATAAAATTGAGTCTATCTCCCAGACTTTCTCTGTCCATGTCTCTTTTCCGGTCGGGTGATTTTCAGAGGTTCCTTCCCCTCTACTTGCCAGAGCTAAGCCTAGGGACTGTCAGCTTGCAGGCAGGGGACAGCCTTAAAGCTTGAAGCATAGTGAAGCTGCCAACCTGTTCTAGGAGGGAAGAATATCATGTGAATTGAGGCCACGTGTGATTAAAGGACCAACAGATGAAAGAAACAACCAACATAGATGTACCATATTTTTGTCATCCACTCATCTGTTGAGGGGCATTTGGGTTGGTTCCAGGTCTTCACTATTGTGAAGAGAGCTACAATAAGCATATATGTGCATGTATCTTTGCAGTAGGATGAGTCTTGTAGGTATATATCCAGGAGAGGTATGACTGGGTCAGGTGGTAGGCTCATTTTGAGTCTTTTAAGGGCTCTCCACACTGCTTTTCATAGTGGTGTAAAAATTTACATTCCCACCACCAGTTGATGAGGGTTTCCCCTTTTCCCAAAACATCTGGAGCATTTGGTGTCTTTTGTTTTCTTACTCTTAGCTAGTCATATTGGAGTGAGATGATATTTGAGAGGGGTTTTAATTAGCATTTCCATAATTATTAATGATGTTGAACACTTATTAACATGTTTCTCAGCCATCTTTAATTCCTCACTGGTCAAGTCTCTGTTCAGTTCTTTACTTCATCTTTTGAGTACATCATTTGTTTTCTTACTTTGTTTTTTTTGAGTAATTTATATATTCTTGACATTAATGCTCTGTCAGATATATCACTGGTAAAGATTTCTTCCCACTCTGTGGGTTTTCTCTTCACTTCCTTCAATGTTTCTTTCAATGTACAGAAGCTTTTGAGTTTGATGAGGTCCCATTCGTCGACTGTTGACCTCATTTCCTGTGCAGCTGCTATCTGATTTAGCAAGTCTTTTCCTATGCCTATGTCTTGTAGATTTTCGCCAACTTTTTCTTCTATCACCTTCAGGGTTTCAGGCTTCATGTTGAGATCTTTGATACACTTGGAGTTGATTTTTGTACAGGGTAGGGGTTTAATTTTGTTCTACAAATGACTATCCAATTATTCCAGCACCATTTGCTGAAGATGCCATCCTTCCTCTACTGAGGGTTTTTTGCCCATTTGTCAAATAGGAAGTGGCTGAAATTGTATGAGCTCAAGTTTGGATCTTCAGTTTTGTTCATCAGGTCTGTTTTGTGCCAGTACTATGCTATCTTTATGACTAAGGCCCTGTAATATAGCTTAAAGTCTGGTAGAGCAATTCCCCCTGTATTGCATTTTCCACTCAGGGTTGCTTTAGCTATGCAACCTTTAATTTCCTTCTCTTGAAGGAAATCAAAGACAAGAGAAGGAAATTAAACTCCTTTAATTTCCTTCTCTTGTCTTACTGCTCCAGCAAGTATTTCAAGCACTATGTTGAAGAGGAGTCCATAAGGGCCAGCCATGCTGGGTTCCTGCCTTTAAGGGAAATGGTTCTAATTTTTCTCTGTTTAGGATGATGTTGGCAGTGGGTTTGCTATATATGGCTTTGATCATGTTGAGGAATGTTCCTTTCAGTCCTATTCTCTCTAGGACTTTAAACATGGAGGGATGCTGGATCTTGTCAAAGGCTTTTTCTGCATGAATTGAGATGATCATGTGGTTTTTGTCTTTCAGTCCATTTATGTGTTTGATGATATTTATTGATTTACATATGTTGAACCATCCTACATCTCTGGTATGAATCCAACTTGATCATGATGGATGATCTTTTTGATGTGGGTCTCTATGCAATTTGCAAATATTTTGTTGAGAATTTTTGCATCTATGTTCATTAGTGAGATGGGTCGATAGCTTTCTTTTTTGCTTGTATCTTTGCCTGGTTTGGGTATTAGAGTGATGCTGGCTTCATACAATGAGTTTGGGAGAACTCCCTCTGTTTGTATCCCTCTGAACAGTTTGAGTAGCAATGATTGTAGGACCTCTTTAAATGTTTTATAGAAGTCTGCTGTGAAACCATCTGGGCCTGGGTTTTTTTAGTTGGGAGATTT
This sequence comes from Rhizomys pruinosus, assembly GCA_009823505.1. Taxonomy (NCBI): domain Eukaryota; kingdom Metazoa; phylum Chordata; class Mammalia; order Rodentia; family Spalacidae; genus Rhizomys; species Rhizomys pruinosus. The sequence goes on along the minus strand of VZQC01003447.1, from coordinate 1,297,443 downwards.
TCTATTACATCTTCAATTTCCTCAAATATTATAGGTCTATTTAAACTGTTAATCTCTTCTTGGTTAAGCTTTGTTGGTTCCCAGGATTTCAGATATTCATCCATTTCTCTTAGGTTTTCAAATTTAGTGGAGTATAAGTTTTTGGAATATTCTCGTATGATTGTATGGATCTTTTCTTTGTCTGTTATGATGTTTCCCCTTTCATCGCGAATACCATTGATTTGGAGCTGCTCTCTCTTTTGGTTAACTGGGCTAGAAGTCTGTCTACTTTGTTTATCTTTTCAAAAGAACCAGCTTTTGGATTCATTGATTCTGTGTATTGTTTCGCTTTGTTTCCATTTCATTGATTTCTGTAGTCAATCCCCCAGGCCTGCTGGGGAATTTCCGGGGTCTGACTGAAGGAATGGGGGTGAGAGGCACAGTGTCAAAACACGGACCTTGGGAGTTGGACAAACACAGACAGAGGGTGAGCTGTCATGGACTCATTTATTGGGGGCAGGGTTAGGGGTTATGTACTGTTCACATAACCGCTGTCCTCTTGTCATCTTCTGATTGGCCCAGGTCTGCAACGCTGCTTGTATGGTCTCACCTGCCTAGGACAGGTAAGGTTGATGAGGGACAAGCTCTGCGTATGTGTAATTTTCAGCATACTGGCTATACTACATCTCCACTCTTTGTATTAATTTTGTGTGAGGAGCCATCCAGTGGGAGCTCGGGTGCTATGCCCGAACCTTGTTGACCCACCTCTGGCATACCATTTGACTGCATCTGGCATAGGTTGCCCTGGTTTTGCAGGGTCTTACCTGTCTTTGACTGGCCAGCCACTGAGAGAAGAGGCCAGGAGCGGTACTGCATGTAGAAGAGAGACAAGCTCATTCCCGTGAATTATGGATGGATGAGAGCCAGACGCGAATCACCTCATCAGGAGGGGTGCATGCAGAGTCCCTATTGACCATTGCTGAGAGGACCTGGCCCTTTGTTTTGTTGACCTGGCATTGGCTGCGGGCAAAGTGAAATAGACACCTGAAGAGAAAAGGGCAGAGAAAGGCCAAGAGGTAGAGGACGCCCCAGGTGACCAGTGTAGCAGGATCAAAAATGGACTTTAGCTTAGACCACACCTGTGAAACAAAGCTAGTATCAAAGGCTATGATCTTGGGGTGGGTAGAGTTAAGGGAGACAACTTGAGAACCAAGGGTCAAGGTGTAGTTAATAAACTGTTGTGACCAGGGGCCTTTAGTAATGTCATCAAGTTCACAATGTAGACGTGTAATATTGAGGACTTGGTAAGGGGTTAGGCAGGATGAGGAAAACCTGGGGTTGCAACTCATTTCTCCCTCTCATTTTGTGGCCTTCAAATCTTTGAAGGAAGTTCACAAGAGTGGACCACAGTTTGTGTCTCCAAGATGGAATGATCTCTGCTAAGGGGGTTGTATTGGGTCCTTAGCATCATGATTTTAATAGAACTTACCTACTGGTCAATAAATCTGACAATTGATTTAAGGATGTATGAGCCACGTTTCAGAGCAACCAGAAGTCCACTGACAGATCCAGGAAGTCCTCAGCTCTCAGCTGAGAAAGAAACTGGCTCTTTGAGGGTGCAGTGTCTTGAGCCTAAACTGCTTAGCCAATTTTTAGCTCCTACTTTTATCACATTACCTCTGAGGAGGTTAGCCCAATTGCCAAGAGGGAATCGGGACACCAACCACTCTGACTTCTTCCATGCTGAATAGAGGCATAGGAGGTGGCGACTAGGGTACCCCTGCTCAGTGAATCTATCTAAAAGACCCCAAAAGGTATAGTGATAGAGAGAACAAAATCCTTGCCTAGTGCCTGTGAATACGAGAGTAGCTAGGTACATTTTCTAGGCAGGGAACCAAGAGAGGAACAGGGTGTATTAAAAAAAAAAAAAAAAAAAGAAAACTTAAAAGTCCGTTAGAATTTCTCAACCAGGGATTCTGAAACATCCATTATTGGGCTTCCTCTTTTGTTCATTTGTCCATGTGGTGTCTGGACTCAGCATCAGCTTTCCAGGAAATTTCAATAGTCATGGTGAGTATGAGTTTTCCCTTAGGTAGTTGCTTAAATAGAGAGAAGAAACTTTGTTATTTGGTAACAACAAATCTCATATGACTTTAAATGACTTAAAATCTAGTGTTTGGAGGCACAATCTCTCAGACTTTAAAGGAAATACAATGATTACTTATATTTTAGTTATACTTTTCTCTTGGTTCATACAGTTAGCTCAGATTAACCAACTTTTGTTTTCGGCCAAATTTGTATGGGCATTATGTATGGTGGTTATTCATACAGAAAGGCTAAGTTACACCAACCTAACACCTTTAATTATTGTATAATATTCTAGATCAGGCTTGGAGGTTCAAAAAGCCTTGTATAATACTGACTGGAGGAGGGACTTAAAACCATATGGTAAGCAGGCATAACCCGCAAAATTGAATTAAACAATTTCAAGCTTATTTTAAATGTAAAACTGTTCACTACGATTACTACAAATGGGAACAATCTTTTTCTTTTTCAGACCCTTTATCCTGATTTATAGTTTTCCCAGAAAGACAGGAGTTGTAACACATACCAGAAGACAGGAAATAAACTGATAAGGATTACCAAGCCCATCCAGACTGTCTTCTTTTGGACTGCATGCAGCTGGTTCAGGAAGATAGAATCTAGCCTTTTGAGCCAAATTATCAGGTAATGTCAAAGGAAATGTCAAAAGCAACTCTTGCAAGAAACATAAAGTAAATTTTCAGTAACCATAGGTAAACCACCATTTGCCTGTGCCCATTTAGTCCAAACAGGGAGTCAGGTTCAAGCCATGAGAGGACTGAAAATTAACAACTCTGTATATTCATGATCCTATTCAGGCCACTAGTAAACTAGCTTGAGTGTTTATACCAATTTAATTTAATACAGGTATCTTATCATTTTTACTAAACCTTGAAGTATTAGGTGATATGCACATAAAGCTTGGACAAAAACCGATCACTCTTAAACAAACCTTGACTAGATATATGTTTTGATTTTTTTCGTTTTTGGTTTTTGACTCAACCTGAGAAAATTAAGCTTATTTATATAGTGTCCTTTTTACCTGTCACAACAAACCTCTTCAGACTTTTATCACTAGCATAGACTTTTTCATCATCTTCACATAAATCCTTACTAAAAATATCATTTTAACATTTTTTCATTTTTTTATATCCCTTTTTGGTATCATGAGACATAATATTCATAAACAGATTAACCCTTAATTGTGCAGATTTACTAGGTAATTAATACTTATTTTCCATGTAATGAGATGGGACAGTTAATTCAAATACACTAGCATAAACTGTGAGATGTTCATGCCAGCTTGGGAGCAGGTTTTGAATGACAAATTTTCTTTGAGTGCTTAGAGGCACTTTACTTAGGCCTGGCACATGTCCCCATATGTGTAACATGTGGAAATAAATTGCACCCTAAAACAGAAGTGATTATTCCTTAAAATGAACTTAAAATATAAGGACCAAGGACCATAGTGTAATTTAGCAGTTTTAGCTCACATGGCAGTTTACTTGTGAATCAACTTGATATCAAGTAAATCATTAGCATTAGATGCAAGCCTATTCATTTAAACACCTCCATAAGACAAATATTTAACTAGTTTCAAATCCAAAATTTCAGCACTTTGATGAAAACTCTAAATTACAGATGAAAACTTAAATCAGAGTAAAATGTGACTCTTAAGTTTATGACAGTCAACATAACAACACTTTACCCTTCACAGTTTATACAGTGCTGAGGTCGTCTAGCTGTGAGGAAAATTTTCCTATTTTTTAATTTAGGATTAAATTGGGTCAGTTATTTGTTTCTGACTACAGTAATGATCTCTACACCCAAAGACCTTTGCTATGCTAGGATTACAAGCATACTAGGATTAAAGGTGTGGCCAACCACACCTGGCTGGGGAACTTCCAGGAGTGGCCAGACCAGCAGGACACCAGTTCAAACCCAGGGAGGTATGTTTGCTTCTAAAAGAAGGAAGGGGGTGGGGGAAACAGATAGGAAGCACAATAAAACCCATTAGCTACCCCAGGAAGTGTAGCTCTTCCACCCTGGAGGCAAGAAACAGAGCTGGGCTGGGCCATTCAGGTATCAGTTCTCTACCCAAACCAGACCAAGATATCTTCTACATGCCTTTGTCTCCAGATTGCTGGAAGAGAGTTTGGAAAGTTGTGGGGTTTTTTGTTTTGTTTTTAGAGTACCCAAGTTATATAAATATAAATATATAAATATTTATATTTCTGATTAGGCATGTCAGAATAAGATTTTACAAAGTATGAGGGCTTAAGGCACTTACACCCTCCAAACAGGTTCTTATCCATAAGCTGAACTGAACTTCCATAGTTTAAAAAGATTCAAACACATACATTCAAAACATCAGGAGCCTGAGGCAAGAGGGCAGCTCTATCATCTTAAAGTGATCACAATAATTTTTTTGTCTTTTTTGAAACAGGATCTCCCTGTAGCTCTGGCCATCCTGGAGATCAGGCTGGCTTTGAACTCACAAAGATCTACCTGCGTCTGCCTCCCAAGCACTAGTATTAAAGGCATGTGCCACCATGACTGGCTAGGAGACTAAAAGCATGGAGTGAAGCACAGTTTTCATGAAATTGATTCACCCAGTTCTCTGAGACCAACTCTTCTCAACACAAACACACAGCCTGCCCACGAGATCAGCAAGGAGGATGCAGACCCAGAGAGGTCCCTTTTCCTCCCATGAGGAGGAAGGGAGGGAGGGAAACAGGCTCAAAAATTCTTGCAGAAACATAACAGAGCCCAAAAGCTGTTCAGACTGCTCTCCCTTGCTCCTTGGAGGCAAGAACCTTTAATGCTCCCCTGGAAGCCACGAAGCACCCCACTGAGCCAAGTGCCAGACCCCAAAATTGGTCTCTAGCAGAGATGGAAAAGTTGCCATGTGGGCACTCCAGAGAGCTCAGGAATTCTTCAAGCTCAAAAGACCTCCTCCCAAGCCAAACCAGGAGTCTAGACTAACTGTTGCGAATTTTACTAGCTAGCAAGAGACAGATTATCTCTGGTCCTTTGAGATATCAGCTGGGTGGAGGAAACTCACCAAAGCAGACCAGATGGGCTGACCTGGAGCTCACAAAGAACTGCCTACCTCAGCTTCCCAAGGACTGGGATTAAAAGTGTGTGCCACCACACCTTGTCCAAGAATTCATTCCCAGTCCCAAAGGCTAGTTAATGTTAAATCAGGGATACATCCACTCAGAGAATCTGGCCTGCAGGTCTCAAACAAAAAAAAAAAAAAAAAGCAGATGATTCCAAAGCAAGGAAGTTACCAAGTTACCTCACACAATCCCTTTGGAAAGCAGATGCAAACCAAATTTTAGGCCTTTAAATGCATTTTTAAATATCAATTTTTAAAGTTTGCATGTGTGTATCTAATCTGGCAAGCCAAAATGAATGATTCTGTGCACTTTAAAGCATTGAAACTTGAAGTGGCCACTTTGTTTGACAGAACCAACATGAGACAATTATAATTACTGATTTACAAACATACATAAAAACCTAGATGCATGCTTAGACACACGGAAGAACAGTTACCATAAACACAAGACATAGTCAGATGAAGAGAGGAAATGCTGTGCACACAGAGCTGAAGCCCTGTAAACTGTAAGTCCTGGAACCAAAAATCTAGATCGCTTACCTGGATTCCAAATCACAGAAGTGAACCCCATGTTTGCTCAAGGAGCAATACTGCATCCAGTTTCTCCTAACCAAGCACCCCAGATCAGAAACTTGAGTTTAAACAAAGCCAAAAAGAAAGTTAAAAAAAAAAAATTGGAGCTCTTTCTTTCCCAAAAGACACAGCCAGCGGAACAAGATGTCTCTAGTCCGTCTGTTGGGAGAGAGCTTCTTGGGCCCCATTCCAAGGGTATATTAGTGGGGGGCAAATGAGTATCCCTAGCCGGGGCAGCTGAAGGAGTTTGGGGGAGTGAGGAGGAAGGGAACCTTCCTCATCCTGGAGAAAGTCAGGGACACAGGGCAAGGCCAACTTCTCCTCGGTGTTCTTATGGCAGGCTGAGTTATGCTCACACAGAACATCCTCTGCCGAGGCACCCTTAAGGTTTGCAATTATGGCGAGGAGAGGCAATGCAAACGGCCTCCTCCCAAATGAATCCAAGTCCCAGGATTTCATTTTAAGGCCACTGGTCTGGAAGAGTATGGCAGCTGTCCATAGCTCCTGAATGTGGGGAGGAATATTATCCATGAGGGCAGGAGAGGGGTCTGGGGGGGGCGGTCGCTCACCCTAACACTGGCCAAAAGATCAAAGAACACAGAATGGGGCCTACTCACCAATCAAGGAATTGGGTGCCTCGCCAGCACAGGGAGGGGGTTTGAAAAACCACATTGGGTGCTGGATGTAGTCAATCCCCTAAGCCTGCTGTGGAATTTCGGAGTCCGACTGAAGGAATGGGGGTGAGAGGCACAGAGTCAAAACACAGACCCTGGAAGTTGGGTAAATGCAGACAGAGGGCAAGCTGTCTCAGACTCCTTTATTGGGGGCAGGGTTAGGGGTTATGTACTGTTCAAATTCCTGCTGTCCTCTTGTGGTCTTCTGATTGGCCCAGGTCTGCTTGTATGATCTCACCTACCTAGGGTAGGTTAGGTTGATGAGGGACAAGCTCTGCGCATGCGTAATTCTCAGCATACTGGCTATACTACAGATTTCTGCTCTGATTTTTGTTATTTCTTCCTGTCTGTTGGGTTTAGGGTTCATTTGCTATTGTCTCTCAAGTGTTTTTAGCCGCAGTGTTAGATTGTTTATTTGTTCCCTTTCTGTATTATTATTATTATTATTATTATTATTATTATTATTTTTTGGTCTTTTTGAGACAGGGTCTCCCTGTAGCCTCAGCTGTCCTGGAACTCACTCTGTAGACCAGGCTGGCCTTGAATTCACAAAGATCTGCCTGCCTCTGCCTGCCAAGTGCTAGGATTAAAGGCGTGCACCACCACACCCGGCTTTATTTATTTATTTATTTTGTGATGTGGACACTTAGGGCTATAAATTTCTCTCTCAAGATTGCTTTTAAAGTATCACACAGGTTTTGTTGTGTTGTATTGTCTTTTTCAATCAGTTCCATGAATACTTTTATTTCATTCTTTTTTCTTCCCTGACCAATTCATTATTGAGGATTGTGTTGTTTAGTCTCCATGTTTTCTTGTAGTTAGTTGGACTTATTCTGGTGTTCATATTGAGTTTTATTGCACTTTGGTCTGATAGAATGCATGGAATAATTTCTATTCTTTTGTATTTGTTGAGGTTCCTTTTGTGCCCCACTACGTGGTCAGTTTTGGAGAATTGTCCATGAGGTGCTGAGTAGAAAGTATATTCTCTGGTGTTTTGGGGTGGAATATTCTGTAGTTGTCTGTGAGGTCAATTTGGTGTACTGTTTTGCTCAGTTCTGATGTCTCTCTGTTTATTTTTTGTCCTGTTGATCTATCCAAGGGGTTCAGTGGAGTGTTGAAGTCCCCCACTACTAGTGTGTTAGGATTAATTTGTGTCTTGTGGTCCTGCAGAGTAGTGTTTGTAAAGTTAGGTGCACCAGAGTTTGGTGCATAGACATTTAGGATTGTGAAGTCTTCATGGTTCATTGTTCCTTTGACAAGGATGTAATGGCCCTCTTTGTCTCTTCTGATTAATATTACTTTAAGATCTATTTTGTTTGATATTAGAATAGTCGCTCCTGCTTGTTTCTTGGTACCATTCCTTTGGAATATTTTTTCCATCCTTTCACTCTAAAGTGGTGTCTGTCCTTGCAGGTGAGATGGGTTTCTTGTAGACAGCATATAGAAGGATTCAGTTTTCTAATCCATTCTCCCAGTCTATGCCTTTTGTTTTATTTGTTTTTTTTTTGTTTTTAATTTAATTTTTATTGATGCTTTGTGCATTTCGTACATCATTTTCCAATTCAGATCAGGCATATTTCCCTTTCCCTTCCCCCCCACTCCCACCCCATCCCAGATCATGTATTCTGCCATAACTGTCCTGCATCTTTCAGGTTTTTTTTTTTTCATTTTTTAGCTATAAGTGATAATCCATGAGTATAAGCATCCTTCGTGCAAAACCAATCTATAGACTGTTGTGCCCAAACCCCCACAGTCCCACCATTCAGTGGAGGTTGACAGGTTGTTTGTTCAATCAAGTTGATCAAATGAGTGTCCAGACTACATCGCTGTAGTTTCACCGTTCACCCCAATCGCAGCCTTTACATTCTACCACGCCCCCTCTTCCGCAGATTGTTCCCTAGGCTTAGAAAAGGGGCACAGGTGGATGAGAAGTAAAACTGTCCTCTCTCTCTGGAGCTGTTGACTTGGATTCTGGTCAATTCTGGCTGTTTCCTTTCATGGGCTGACAGTTTGTTCAGGAGTAACCTTTCGATCCTACTAATGAAGCACAAGCAATTAGATATATAGGTATTTAAGCAGCACTAATAGTTATGGTAGGTTACTTTGGCATAGACACATATGTTTGGATGATATGTTAATTCATGAATTACATTTTTACCCCCTGATAAATATAACAGGGTCTTACTGTGGCTTATGACATCTCCTAACCTGTAGAGGATGTAGGCTTGTGGCATCAGCCATGGGTTATTCCTCCAAGGAGAGAGCCAACAGCCAATTAGATTTGGGATATACAGGCACATGGCTGCCTCTGCTGCACAGTATTTCCAGGCAGGTGAAGTGTAGCTGGTGCTGATGGTGGAGTCTTGCTTGACTCAGGGAGACCCGTATTTGCTTTATTGGTTTAGTGGCCTTTGGGAACACTCTCTGGCATTCCAGAGGCCATCTGTACCCTTGCATGTGCGGTCTCAATACATCCCTCCCATGTTAACGTCAGGTCTTCGGCAGCAGGGTCTTATCGCCTCTCCTCCTGCAGGTATCCCAACTTAGGGGCAAGGAGCCCTTACCTTTTGTGGGGCCTTGGATCCCCTGGCCAACATCCCCCTGGTAGAACAATCCATTGCTGATGTCAGAGCTCCTGCATTAATATACTTTGCCTAAGTGCATAGCCCAAGGACTTTAGTATTATATTTGGTTCTGAACAGAGTATAATCCTTTTCACAGTTCTTATGTCTATTAGTCAATTAAAGAAGGCATTTTTACCGGTTTTATAAGAGATTACCTCTATAATAGTTGTCTCCAATTTACAGTTGGAAAATGACATCATCATCGTCATATTTCTCCTTGTTCTATGGGGGGGGAGGCAAGAAAGTCATATCAAAACCTTTGTTGCACCTAGAAGGTATAAGTTTCATTAGGACTCATTATAGATAGTTGTTACATGTAGGATCCACAGAAGGGTTCGATGTTTATGGCAATCTGAGGCTTTTCTTCCTTTCAGTGTTCAGACGGGTCAACCTTTCAGTTGCCACTTTTTGGTACATCCTACTCAATGCAAAGCTGTATCTTTTCTTTCTCAGCCGTTAAGTTGGTGACATTTTGTCCTGTTGGAACAAACAAATCTTTTCCCATAGTTAGTTTTAAGATTTGAATTGCAAGGTTCTTGACTAGAAGGTTTCATGTCTGTCTGTATCTCCCCCCCCCTTTTTTTTTAACCCATGAGTCTCCAGAAGACAGTTGTATTATACATAACTATAGGGTGGAATCAAGGCACAGATTTCATCAAATTCACCCATGTTGTTTTGGGTGACTATATATGATTAACTTGGGAAGCAAACTTAATTTTTGCTTTAAATCATCTTAAAGAGAATGCTACAAGGTGATACTGTACAACAGAGAAATTATAGAGAACATTTGTATGTGCCAATCCCAAAGTTATTGCTCTAGAGATTTTGTGTAAAACAAATGTGGACAACAGCAAATTATATCTACATTTAACTCAGATGCATTACCGTTTTTATCAGAGTCTGTAAACCAATGTTGTTTAATATACACATATTTACTTTTACTAAGTCCTAAAACACCATGTATCCTGTAGACAGTGTCTAGGTGAAACTGAGTACTTGCTGAACTCACATCAATTAAATATGCCTTGATTGAATATACATCCGTGTCCCTCTCCCACCCATCCCCCCTTCCCAATTCACCATTTCAGTCCATTTTCTGATGCAGTCTTTCTGTTGTTGTTCTTTTACTATGCATCCCTCTCCATGAGAAATATTTATATCTGGGTTGTTGGTACTAGCATCCACATATGAGGGACACCATTTGTCGTTTGTTTTTCTGGGACTGTGTTACTTCACTTAACATAATGTCTTCTAGCTCCATCCATTTACCTGCAAAGTTCATGATGTTGTCCCTCTTTACTGCTGCATAGAACTCCATTGTATACATGTACCACATTTTCTCTATCCACTCGTCAGTTGAAGGGCACCTGGGCTGGTTCCAGCTTTTTGCTATTGTGAACAGAGCTGCAATAAACATAGCTGTGCATGTATCTTTGCAGTAAGTTGTGTCTTGTGGGTATATACCCAGGAGTGGTATGACTGGGTCAAATGGAAGGCTCATTTTGAGTCTTCTAGGGGTTCTCCACACTGCTTTCCATAGTGGCTGTACAAGTTTACATTCCCACCAGCAATGGATGAGTGTTCCCCTTTCCCCGCAACCTCTCCAGCATTTGGTATCATTCGTGTTCTAGTCTATGCCTTTTGATTGCGGAGTTTAGACCATTAGTATTTAAGGTTATTATTGAGAGATGTGTATTGTTTCCTTTTACCTTATTTTTTGTTGCATTCTTGGTCTAGGTTTGTGTTTATTCTGTTATGCTTTTGTTGCTTTCTCTCTTTGATTGCTTAGGAATAGTCGCTCCTTTCCTCTGTTCTTTGGATTCCTTCGAGGATTTTCTGAAGTGTTGGTTTCTTAGACATGTAATCTTTCATCCTGTTCATGTCGTGAAAGATTCTTCTTTTTTCTTCAACTATAATCGACATTTTTTGCTGGATATAGTAGTCTGGGTTGGCATCTAAAGTCGTTTAGTACAGGTGAATACTTTGGTCCACATTATTCTAGCTTTCATAGTTTGAACTAAGTGATGGGTTTCCCCTTATATTAAACTTATTGTTTTTCTCTTGTGGTTTTCAGTATTTTGTCTTTGTTTTGAGAATCTAGTGTTTTAACTGTTATATGGCATGGGGAATTTCTTTTCTGGTCCTGTCTGTTTGGTGTTCTTTGTCCTTCTTGTATTTATATGGGTTTGTCTTTTTTCAGTTTGGGTAGTTTTCTTCTATTATCCTGTTGAAGATCTGGTCAATAGTGTTGTCTTGGGATTCTTCTCCTTCCTCTATCCCTATTATGGGGATGTTTGGTTTTTTCATAGTGTCCCACATTTCCTGGTTGTTCCAGTCTTGTGTTTGTTTTTTAAAATTTTTCATAAGCTTTACTTGAGCATTCTAGATGGTCCATGTTATCCTGAAGTTCTGATATTCTTTTATTTGCTTCTTCCATTATGCTTCTGAGACTTTTTTCCATTCTTTTCTATTGATTGTATGAATGTTCAATGTCCTTTTTCATTTCATCCTGTGATTTCCTTAGTATTTACACTTCCTTCTGGAGCCTGCCATTCTCATCTTGTAGCTCCTTGGTTTGTTGTTCATTTTCTTTCTTTTCTTCATTTTGGCCTGGGATCTTTTCAGTGTTTCCACTTCTTTCTGGAGTTTGTCATTTTCTTCCTTTAGTTCTTTCCAACATTTGTCATTATCTCCCTCTAGGTCCTTCATGAGTTTTTCAATCTCCCCCCCCCTTAGTTCTTTCCAAAGTTTTCATTATCACCCTCTTGGTACTTCTTGAGTTTTTCATTCTCTTCTCTTAGTTCTCTAATTTCTTTGAATATGTCCACAATTGCTTTTCTAAAGTCCATGCCTTGGTTTCCTTCCAGGGAGATCTCCTTGTAGTAATCTTCTGTAAGGTTGGTAGAGTTCAGTGTGGATTTATTATGAGCTTTTCCCATGTTTATTTTTATTTATTTAATTTTTTGTGTGGTGTATGTGTGTGTCTTTGGCATGTGGATTTGTTTATTTATTTGTTTCTTTGGATTCTGGTGCCTCAAAGTTGACGGTACAGACTATAATCACTAATATTGAGCCTGCTACATCATCAGCACCAGACTGAGCAGGGAGGGAGGGGTTGCTACCTTGGCCCTGTTGGCAAACTCATGCCATGAGCTGGGCGCAGGCTGGTATTTGCTGTGTGTGCATCTGGCTCTGCCCACATCGCATGCTGGGACCTGAAGGTTGGAAGGTCCCCAGTTATAGCAAGCCTCCATGGGCCACAGGGCTACCCAAAGCACCCACGCCAACAGTGCTCACCTGGTCTTTTTCAGGCTGTTGTTGTGTAGGACACAGGTGAAGTCTACTCATGCCATGAGCTGGGTGCACCCTGGTGTTGTGCTGTGTCGACAATAGGCTCTTAAAAACCAAATTGGAAAGACACTGAACTGAAAATACTTTCTCTTTATAGATGTTAAGGACAGACCACTGGATATCATTTTAGAAGACTGCATTCAAGCTTTAATCCTACCAAAAATACTATATGTTCAGTCTTAACACATTTTGCATCTCAGTTTTTCTGACATGAAATTCATAATATCGAAGCTATGAAATAATATTTATTTTATGCTTATAACAGAACTTCTTCAATAAAGATCCATGGGCCAACTCTGACCCATTGTTTTTTTTTTCACAAATAAGTTGCTAAGTGAACAAAATATAACCCATCAATCTGTTGATATTTTTATTGCTTTCCTTTTATATCAACAGAAGTGAATAGTTGTTAGAAAGTTAATGTCACTAGCAAAATCCAATGTTTACTCTGTGGCCATTTACCTAAAGAAAATGTTATAAATTTTTATTTACTGTCTTTAATTTACTTATTCTTTAGAGCAACACTGTGAGGTGGTTAGTATTATCCATATTTTGTAACTAATGAAACTGAAACAGTAAACAACATGTCCAGATGCACAAAATGCAGAGTAGAGGAGTTGGCATTAAAATTATTTAAAGTACTAAAACTGAATATGACAACATTATGCAGTAAAGACTCCTGAATTAACTCTAAAGAAATAATGCATCCCCGAACCTGTTTTTGAATATCTATGTAGAATGGGTTTCAAATCCTCACTTCGTTACTCTTTGTGATCTTGTGGCAACTACCTGACTCAATTTTCCTTCTTTATAAATTTGGAATAACGATGCTTATTTTGCAAAATTTTATAGTAAAATTTAAAGAGTATGTACCCAATGGGAGTAATTAGTCCAAGGATTGCAAATCTTTGTTTCCAGAAGTTCTTCTACCATTTTTATGGTATAATTTATCTCTTTGCTTAATTTTCTTTTCAGTTTTCCTTACATTTAATGGTGAGTTTTGTACAGGAGATGGCCCTGTTCATTGGTTTGGTGTCTTTCAAGTCTTACATAGATTCTGACATCCAGTGGGATCCAGTAAATGTTTTTGATCAGATGAGCAATTTCTGAAGCAGAGCAGTAGATCTTATCATCTCCATTTCTTACCAGACTACTTGTTCTAGTTTTCTTTCTCCTGTTGATATAAACATTGACCAAAATTGTTAGATTGTTCCTATCAGAATATCAGACTATCTCATCACATGAACTGGAAAAGAAACTTAATGGACTTTTTGTGTAGCACTGTTTATTGGCTCTTTACCTAAGTCACAGTTGGGTGATAATTAGTCTCTTCATTATTGTTATATTTCTTTTTATCTGAAAGCAACTGGGTTGTTATAATGTAAATCACTTAACAGGCTCTAGAATCAACCTACCACTTATTTTCAGATTCTGTAATTACTGTATATGGGTGGAAGGTATGTATTCATATTTTACAGTAATATAAAATTAAAGGGGGAAAATGTGAATTCCTAAATATATTTTGGAATTAACTTACAGTTTATTCACAGAGGTCATAATTTTGGTGCATATGTGATGATTATATAGGCATTTGTTGGAGCAATACAAAGGGAAGGGAAAAACAGCAACATAAAAACTGGGTTAAAGAATTGAGTGATACAGTTAAACTCTGCCCAAAACAATAAGCCTCTGCAGGGAAAAACTTTGGAAAGACTGAGAGAAAGATGCAAGACATGTATGACAGAAGGCATGAACAGGGGTGGGGTGGGGGCAGAGAGAGGGGAATGTGTCTAAATTGGACTAAAAGAAAATGAATGAAATACATAATTCATAAATAAAGTATTAAAAAAGAAAAGGTTTTCAAAATGAGATTATGAAAAAGGTTTAATATCCTAAATTCTAACCCTGTTATTATTAACACAAAGCATTCTATATGTTGAAGGAATAAAATGAATCCTGTTGATGCTTTTTAGGTATTCTAACTCCAGCTCTTTTTTTTTGTTATCCAACACAGTAAAAGGATACGGTCTCATGTTTTAGGATATTGAAGACCTGCAGTGAAAGGTTTTTGAATCCTCACCTGAACCAAGGCCAAAATTAATGTCTCAAGCAATCGTTTCTGAAATAATTCTTTGTATGCAAGTAGCAAAATAACAGAGAACAATTAAATGTATCAATTTTTGTAAAGACTTAAGAACAAACTCAGGATTAGTCATAATTTCACTTCATGAATATTTATATGATATGCTCATTTTATAAAAAAATTCCATTCTAACTAAACCAATTAGGAAATCCCCAAGATTTAGTCCACTCATCTCTGCAAAAGCAAAATACTATAATAGTTAAAATAAGTCATTATTTTACATTTACAAAGTACTTCAAAAGTACTGATTCATTTCCTTTTGAACCCTAAAATATTCTCCAGATAGTGTAAAATAGCAGATTATTTTCTACTGGAATACATTTAAAAGTCTACTGATTTATGTGCCCAATTCATATATTTGATAATTGTTGAACTTGAAGAGGAGCAAATTCAATATTCTTTTCTTCCATTCATCAGGCAGCAGTAGAGAAAACTTATCTCCTGAAAATGCTGCCAGAGGACTGTTAACTGGAAATACCAGTTGGCTCTCCTGATAGTATGAAATCACAAATTTAAATTCATAACTTATCTTTATATGTTGATATATTTAACACTTTTAATAAATGTATCCAGCTTCATTGTAATGATATAGGGAGATGTGAAATACATATTAGAGTACTAAGATCACCAAAGTAGGATAGCATTTCAGAAATTCTTTTAAAAGGTTGAGAAGAAATGTGCAGTAGTAGCCAATGCTAGAAGAAAAGGCAGAGGCTGCACTGAGGTAAAGGTAATTCATCTAAAAAACCATTACCTCTTTAAAAGAAAGATGCAGACAGACTCAGGAGAGATTGTTTGAAATTCTGTTGCTTAATGTTTCTCTTTTAATCCATTGTCCATTTGGTTTTTAAAAACTTCCAAAAACTGATTGAAACATAAGAAATTATAACATTTATATAAGGGGGAAATTTAGCTTTTAACAAATAACTATACTTTCAAAGTAGATGTATAAGTAGAGTATTAAAATGTCCTAATGGTGGTATGCTGAGATAATAAGGGATATGCATAAATAAGGACAGAGGTTTTCAATCTCACATTAACGTAACAAAATATGCTTCATGAAGATCAAGAAACAAAAGAAACCTGAGCTGGACATGGTCTTGCACATGTTTAGTCCCAGCATGTGAGAGGCAGAGGCAGACGCAGGTGGTTCTTTGTGACACTAGGACAGCTGTGATACAGGGAGAGCCTGTCTCAAAAAGACAAAACAGAGAGAGAGAGAGAGAGAGAGAGAGAGAGAGAGAGAGAGAAAGAGGGTTCAGAGGTTAAGAACATGTGCTGCTCTTGCAGAGGCTCCAGCATCAGTTCCCAGCATGGATATGGTAGCTAATTGTCCGTAACTTCAGTTCTAGGGAATCATTCTCTCTCTTCAGGCCTCTATACAGTGCTTTTGCCTAGATCCAGTCAATACACATAGAATAAAGATGAATACAAACTGAAATGAGATATCTCAATGTAGCCCTGGCTAGTCTGGAACTCAGGAGTCCATTGCCTCAGCCTCCTGAGTGCTAGGATTACAGGTATGTTTGCTTCATCTGACTTGATTCAGTTCTTCTTGCAGGGCTTGGTGGCAAGCACCTTTAATCCCAGCATTTGGGAGGCAGAGGTAGGCTGATCACTGGGAGTTCAAGGCTGGCCTGGTCTACATAGTGAGCTCCAGGCAAGTTGGGACTGTAAGGAAACCCTGTCTTGAAAAAAAATAATAAAATAAATAAAAAATTTTTAAAAAGGTGCAAGAAACTTTCAAGAAAGAAAAGAAGTATTTACAATGGAACATCCATCTCTTAATCATTTGTTTAGGAAAGAAGGGAAATTATTAAGATGTATATTAAGGATCTAAAAGAGAAACTGAGAGAACAGGGAGGTGGAAAAGATGTGGAGGAGACATGTATCAGTAAACTAGAAATCTCCAAACTAGAGGGAGGAGCTGTGTCTCCACTGTGTTTGCTCTTATCCAGACTACATTTTTATATTTATTTATTTATTTATTTATTTATTTATTTATTTATTTATTTATTTTTAGGTGTATAAGGGAATGTAGGTTTGTGCATCCATGTCCTGCAATGCTGCAGAGGTCAGAAGAGGGGGTCAGATTCCTCTGGAACTGGAGTTAAAGATGGTTCTTAGCCATCATGTGGGTGCTGGAAATCAAAGCCAGGTCCTCTCCAATAGCAGTCAAAATTCTTAACCACTGAGCTATCTCTCTAGCCCCCAGACTACATTTTTAAAAAAATTAAACACTGTTTAATTTTTTTGTTTTTGTTTTCTCAAGGTCAGTTGAGGATCTGGTCCTCAAGGGTCACTCAGGGTTGTTTTTTTTTTCTTTTCGGTTGGGGAGCCCTTGGCTCTTCTTGGCGCTCTTGTAAATTTCAACAGGTTATCAGTCCAGCTAGTGAGGTACTCAGGTTCCATGGGAGACACAGTTTAGGTTTTGTGAGACCATGATTCTCTGTCGGAACGCTATGAGCAGAACTTTCCTCTTTATAGCTGGACACTGGCTGAAGTCCCATTAGTGGATCCTCACGACTCCCCTGCACCGGACAGGGACTGGTGACTCACAATTCATGACCCCCTACTCTTATAATATATTTTACAGATATATGATAGAAGATGTCTTTCTTATCTAATTTATGTATATATTATATTACTAATACTATATATATTATACTTATTGAAATTCCGCAAAATATAGTAATCTCTTATATTTAATATCTATATGTATCTATAATAAAATATCTATAATATATACAATATATATACCATCTATATAGTTATATATATATATATAAGTTGGAGAAGAGAAATGGAATTTCCATGTTAAAGTATCACTGTATATTGATACTTTTTTTTTGGTATCACGTTTCATTTATATTACTTTGATTTATATTACTTTGATTCTATGTGTACTCTAAAGTTCAACTTAAAAAAAAAGAGTTAAAAAAGCCTGAGAAAAAGATGTAAGATGGGACTTAAAGTGTATGGTAGAATGCATGAACTCTGGTGAGGGGGGTATGGATGGGGGGAGAGGTCTAAATATGATAAAGAAATGTATGCAATGTACAAATCTAAATAAATAAATAAATTTAAATACCATTTCACTTCTTTATTAACGATTATTGTGATGTGAAATCTTATGTTGTAAAGAATTAAGCCTGACCTCTGAAGTGGTTCTGGTCTTTGTCCTTTGCTCCTGACAGACATCAGGAGCCACTGGCAAATGAAAAAGCAAAGTGTGCCATAGAGTCGGGTTGGTTGTACCTTGAAGTGAAAACTGCAATATCACAAAGACATGTAATATGATTTAGAATGGGGGATCGAATGATGCAGTAGCAATTTAGCTAAAACCCAAAAACAATAGCATGGACAGCATCTAAGTAATCAATTAATAATTCTCATGTGATGAAGCCCTGATAAAAATTATGAGCTCATCTCATATGAGTACCCCGGATGACATATCAATGCCCGTAGAGTAACAGAAAGTGGGAAACAGAATCTCTTTAGTGCCTCCCCACTAATTTCTTTCTTTGGTGAGTCTTAACCCGTGCTCTTTCCATATAATATCCAGTAGCAGTGAATGCATTTGACTTCATAATGTGCTAGGAATTCTTGTAGTGAGTAGACTGGGGAAGCCCTTATACGTACAGCTGGTGTCAGACAAGAGCTCATGGCCCCTTCAACTGGCTTAAACGTCTGAAGGATCACAATAGAAAGAGCTGTCTTTTGATTTTCTTTTATTCAAACCAACCATTTGTTTTCATACTTTTTAAAGTTAATTTTTATTGAGCGCATTTCATACAACAGTTCTTAATCAAATTTAGACTCATTCCCCCATCCATGCCCACCCCTTACTTCCACTTTCACCCCCACCAGAGCTCATGGATTCTGTCGTACATGATAAGTCCTCTCTTGCATCTTTTTCTCAGTCTTTTATAAGCTTTTCCATGCACAAGTTTACTGTTTTGGTCAATTCTTTGAATAGGTTTACCTCTATCTTTTTTTGTTCCCTTTAATTTTATATTATTCCAAAATACACATATATAAAATCCACAGATAAATCAAAATTATAAAGTCTGGAAATAAACTATAGGCTAATATAGGCTAATTCCAAAACACATTTAGAGATTCACATTTTTTTATGTTTAAAAAATTTTTATTTATTATTTTATGTGTATGAGTGTACTGTCTGCATGTAGGTTGTGGCATCTGTGTCATGCAGTGCTGTGGAGGTCAGAAGAGGGCTTCGGATTCCCCTGGAACTGGAGTTAAAGATGGTTCTTAGCCACCATGTGGGTGTTGGGAATCGAACCCAGGTCCTTTGCAAGAGTAGTCAGTGCTCATAACCGCTGAGCCATCTCTTCAGCCCCAAATGTTCACCATATTATTACAAGTTAAATGTGAGTTAAGCCATCAAATAGAGTTAACATCAAATAGAAGCCAGGCATGCCAGTAGTTCCAGCCTTAAGAAGACTGAGGCAAGACGATCATGAGTTTAAGTCCAGATGAGTAAGACTCTCTATGAAAAAACAAACAAAACAAGAAGAAAGTTTTATAAATTACTATTCCAATCTAAAAATTATGGAAATAAGTATGCAACTTAATAATGCAAATAAGTAGATGGCACACAAATGAAAGTATATAGAAAAGTGTACATTGAAAAAAATTTCATTCCCACCTCATTTCTCTCTATTCCACCCATGCTCCTTTCCATCCTGTCTGTTCTGGTTACTTTCTTGTTGCTATGATAAAGTATCATGACCAAATGCAACTTAAAGAAGAAAAAAAGGTTTTATTTTGGTTTGGGCTTCCAGAGGGTTATAATTTGTATTGGGTTAAGGTACACAAATGGTCTCTATTTTTCTGAATTATACAACATCACATTATAACACTCTTTTACTCATAGGACAATTTAAAGGAACTAAGATTAAATTTCCTTCCCAAATAAGTAGCATACAGTCAATGAGAAACAGTTTGTGTAAATTTAATGAAAGCTTATGCCTTGGCTCCTGTTTATGGGTATGTGTAATACAACTTAGGCATCTATAGGTCAAAACATAAAAACCTAAAAAAACAAAACAGAGAGAGGTGGGGTACTATCCTTTCTGGGATACAAATGGAAAACTCTGTGTTCCAATACTATTGATAATTTTTCAATTTTTGAGATCTTGAAACTAACAATGGGAGGAGAATTTTATGTTCCCACAGGTAAAAATCACCAATATAAATGCCTGAAAACATACAACTTATGGCTGTGCAGGATGGACTGGGAAATGCCAGCAGAGAGGCTGAACCATCTGAACATTAAAGAAAGAGGAACCTCAGACTGCCTGAGTCACAGACACTGAGCATCTCTCTGAATAGTATTGGGGTTAACGGTTTATAATGGGCCCTAATGAAGTTTACCTTCCAGATCTGAGAAACCTTCCTACCTCTCCCCTTTATAGGACAAAGTAAAACATGATGCTAATGAAATAATTCCCTAACTGTAAATTAGAGCCAATTGTTATAGTGGTAATTTCCTATAAAACAGGTATAACTACCCTTTTTTAATTGACTGATAGGCATAGGAACTGTGAAAGGATAATTCTCTATCTAGAGCCAAATTCAATAGTAAAGTGTTTATAAGCTGTGTAATTAAGTAAAACATATTACTACAGGAAAGCTCTGACATCAGCAATGAATTATTCTGCCTAGGAGATGTTGTCTAGGGGATTCAACCCCCCCCCAAGTTATAAAGACCTTTTGCCTATAGGTGAGGTATATGCAAGGAGAAAGGCAGTAAGTCCCTGTTGTCGAAGACCTGGTGTGAGCATGAAAAAATGTTATGAGACGTCACTTGCTAGTGTACAACTGGCCTCTGAAATGCCAGAGAGCATTACCAAAGGCCACTAAAGCAATACAGCAAAATATTGGTCTCCCTGAGACAAGTAAGTCTCCTCCATCAGTATCAGCTACACCTCAACAGCCTGGAGATACTGTGCAACAGTGGCAGCCAAGTATCTATCTATCTATCTATCTATCTATCTATCTATCTATCTATCTATCTATCTATCTATCTCCCAAATCTAACTGGCTATTAGCTCTCTCCTTGGAGGAATAACTCACAGTGGATGCCACAAGCTTATGTCCTCTAGTGGTTAGGAGATGTTATAAGCCACAATGAGATTCACATTTTTTTTTTTTTTTCTTTGTTTTGAGACAGGGTCTCCCTGTAGCCCCAGATGTCCCGGAACTCGCTCTGTAGACCAGGCTGGCCTTGAAATAACAAAGATCCACCTGCCTCTGCCTCCTGAGTGCTAGGATTAAAGGCGTGCACCACCATACCCGGCAAGATTCACATTTTAACAGTAATGTGGCATCCAGGTAAAAAGAAATATAACTTTACATTCTTTTTTTTTTAGAATATGAATACATATCTTCCACCCATATATGGTAATTACAATGTGTGAATACAAGTGGCAGTACAATTCTAGAGTCCATTAAGAGATTAACATTATAATAGCACAGTTGCTTTCTGATACAATGAAATATAATAATAAAGTTTCTCAGTTTGCCTGCCAACTGGGGATTTGGTGTTAGCATCCACAAATGGGGGAAACAATTCAAGTGTCTTTTTTGTTTTGTTTTGTTTTGTTTTTCTGGGACTGAGTTGCTTCACTTAGCATAATGGCTTTGAGTTGCATCCATTTACCTGCAAAGTTCATGATATCATCTTTCTTTACCTCTGCATAGAACTCCATTCTGTAGATATACCACATTTTTGTTATCCAGTCATCAGTTGAGGAGCATTTGGATTGGTTCCAGCTCTTTGCTATTGTGAAGAGTGCTGCAATAAACATAGTGTGCATGTATCTTCGCAGTAAGATGTATCTTGTGGGTATATAACCAGGAGTGCTATGGCTGGGTCAGGTGGTAGGCTCATTTTGAGTATTTTAAGGGTTCTCCACACTGCTTTCCACAGTGGTTGTACCACTTTACATTCCCATCAGCAGTGGATGAGTGTTCCCCTTTCCCCACAACCTCTCCAACATTTGGTCTCTTTTGTTTTCTTGATCTTAGCTGGTCTTATTGGAGGGAGATAATTCCTTAGTGTTATTTTAATTTGCATTTCTTTAATTATTAATGATGTTGAACACTTTTTAAGATGTTTCTCAGCCATCTTTATTCCCTTACTGGTGAAGTCTCAGTTCGTCTCTTTACTCCATCTTTTGAGTACATCATTTGTTTTCTTCTTTGTTTTTTAAGCAGTTTATATATTCTGTGTGTTAATGCTCTGAGTTGATTTTTGTACAAGTTGAGAGGTAGGGGTTTACTTTTCTTCTTCTACAAATGGTGATCCAGTTTTGTCAACACCCTTTGATGAAGATGCTCTCTTTCCTCCATTGAGCTTTTTGGCACCTTTGTCAAATATGAGGTGGCTGAAGTTATATGAGCTCAAGTTTGGATATTCAATTTTGTTCCAGTGGTCAATGGGTCTTTTTTTGCCAGTACCAAACTCTCTTTATGACACTAGCCCTTATCATACTAGCCAATTTAACAACTTACAATTATTTTATCTTGGGAACTTCTAATCTGAAAAATGAACAAGTATATTAAAAAGATTTTTTTCTTATTTCTTTATTTAGACTGGTAGATGAAGATTATTATCTGAAGGAATATTTTAATGTAATTGCAAATTAGCTAATAGAAAAAATAACATTAATATACAAAATCTTAGACATTATAAGTTTCTGGATTCAAATCATAGCATTTTAATTTTGAAATGTTATGAGATATCTAGTATTGGTAGATCTTATTTAATTTGTGCGTGGGAAAGGCGTGAATTAAGCTCTAAACATCATCATGACAGTACAGACAGAAGAATCAAACTGATGGAAACAAAATCTTGACCCTGAAGCTTAAGATCTTTAAGATTTTTCCTCATTTTTTTTTAATTCCAAAAGAAATCTTATGAAGCAAGTCAGCTAATACATGTACTTTGGACAAATTAGGACTAATATCAAATTCATTTTGGATCAAATTAAATCCATTGCATATATCAAAGCACCATTTGATTTCTATCACTATTATTTTCTTGTAAGGGTCTCTTTGATTTATAAGAAAAAAATATATTCTGTTAATCCATGACTCATTTTATGTTGTATCTAGGTGGGAGATACTGTCCATTGCCTTAAAAATAGGTATCTGGAGGTCCTTCACCTATGACTTCCCTTTTTTACATTCTCTTTTTGTCAATTATTTATAGTGAATGGTTGTTTGATTCTACTTCTCTCCAGTTTCTTTGTCACATACAGTGCTGAACTGTGAAAGTCTGATGAGAATTTTGTTAAGCATTATTTCTATATGGTTTATTGAGTTGAAATATGAAAAATTCCTAAACATAAAAAAAAGACAGAGAAAAATGCAGGACATTTATGGCAGAGTTCATGATCTGGGGTGGGGTGGGGGGAAGGGAAAAGGGAATATGTCTAAATTGAACTGAAAAATGATGTCTGAAATACACAAAAAATCAATAAAAGCATTATATTAAAAAAAAACCCTGTTCCTAGAATTCAAAAGGAATATTTTTACAACCAAATGCTTAGATTTATTTAGGATTTAAAAAAAGAAAATCTGAAGAAATGAACTTTTCTAACAACATTGATACAGAAGATTAGAGTTTATCATATTTTTATCTTAATTATACTTATTTAAAACATTCATAGTCTCTTAAATTTGAATTGCATGATGATATATAAATAATTCAAGGTTGGATTCAGAAAATCGGAGTTAAATAAATCATATACTTAAAGACTAAGGATCAGAAGTTAAGCCCACAGAGTTTAAGTCTGAATGACCCTAGTTTCATTTACAAACTTGGACCTTGATAAAGTTTCTAAATGTCTAAGTTATATTATTTTACTGTAGAATATGTATCTTAATTTGTTATATGTTTTCTTCATAATGATGGAAAATTGATTAATACCATTTTAGTAGTTATTTATGCTGAGATTAAAATAGCAGTTTAGATAATAATTTTTCTTTTTTTAGGTCTTTTTTTTTTTGAGACAGGGTCTCCCTGTAACCACAGCTGTCCTGGAACTTACTCTGTAGACCAGGTTGGCCTTGAACACAGAAAGATCCACCTACCTCTGCTAAGATTAAAGACATGGACCACCACGCTTAGCTAATAATTTTTCATTTTTAACTCTGCTAGATTTTTAGAATTCTACAGTGAACACATCATTGTTTTATATGTATATATTGTTTTGTGCATTTCAATAATAATACATAATCAAATTTAGATCCCCTCCCCATATCTGTTTCACGACTACTCATATATATATATATATATATATATATATATATATATATTCCAGTCAAGCATTTGTTCCCAGATGTCCTTTGGTGCAAGTTCATCCACCAGAATCTAGTAAGCCTATCTAAAGTCACTCCCTTAAAGATCAACTCTCCCTCATGATGCAGGAGGCTTCATTGTTATATGGCCAACTAAATCTACTGTTTTCTTTTCAGTCCTTACTCTATTATGATGCCAGGGGAGGGTTTTAAAACACAAATTAGGTAATATTTTTGGAGACAGATTCTCCCTGTAGTCCCAGCTAGGGACAACTCATTGTGTCAAGCAGGCTGACCTCAGTCTCATAGAGATTCACCAGCCTTTGCTGCCTACTGAGTATTGGGACTAAGGGGATGTGTCACCAGGATTGGAGATATATATATATTCCATAATATAAATGTTATATGTTCTCACTAGGTGTCATGTCATGCTTTCAAAAATATATATTTACAAACTTTAAGACAGGTTAAGAATGTCCTTACTTGGCACATTTCATTGCATTATATAAAAAAAGTCTACATATTTTCTTGTAACTATTTGAGTTATACGATACATGACTATGTTGTCAGCCTACTGTACACTAGCCCAGCAGACCTTCTTACTTCCTTCTGATTATAACTTAGGACCTTTCTCTGTCATTTTGTTCTTCTCTTAAGGCTATAGTATCCAACATTCTGTTCTCAAATGCAATGATGTTTGTTCCTTCGTTTTCTTTCATTAATTTTTTAAATTTTATAACACATTACATTACACAATGTTTTACATTAAACAGAAGCTGGTGCCTGTTTCTTTTAGTTTGTGAGACCCTAATGATTGGTATTATGTGTATTGTACTTGACTGGAGGGATCATTTTTCAGTGTAATCAAAGCCATATACAAGAAACCCACAGCGAACATCATCTTAAATGAAGAAAAGTTAGAAGCATTCCCCTTAAAGGCAGGAACATGGCAAGGCTGTCCACTATTGCCACTCTTCTTTAATATAGTACTTGAAATGCTTGCTAGGCCAATAAGGTGAGAAAGTGAAATTAAAGGAGTATTAATTAGAAAAGAGGAAGTAAACCTACCTCTTTTTGAAGATGATATGATAGTTTACCTAAGGGTAAAAACTCCGCAAGAAAGCTCTTAGAAATGATTAAAAGTTTCAGTAAACTGGCAGGATACAAAATAAACCTAGAAAAGTCAGTAGCCTTTCTTTCCACCAACAATAAGCTGGAAAAGGAATATAAGGAGGAGACCTTCCCAAATATAATAGCCTAAAAATTACCTAGGTTAAAACCTAACCAAAGACACCAAAGACATCTACAACAAAAATTTTAAAACCCTGAAGGAGATTGAAAATGTCATCAAAGATGGAAAGACCTCCCATGCTCATGGATTAGAAAATTAATATGGTAAAAATGTCTATTCTACCCAAATTAATATACAGATTCAGTGCAATCCCAATAAAAAATCCCCATGAGCTTTTTCATAGACTTGAAATTTTAAAAAATCCTTAAATTCATATGGAAAAACAAAAGACCCTGAATAGCTAAAGCAACCCTAAGTGAAAAGTGCAATACAGGGAGAATTACTTTATCAGACTTCAAGCTATATTACAAGGCTATCCTAAAAACAGCCTGGTACTGGCAAAAAAAAATAGACCCATTGATCAATGGAAAAAAACTGAAGATCCAAACTTGAACTCATATAACTTCAGCCACCTCATATTTGACAAAGGTGCTAAAAAAGCTCAGTGGAGGAAAGAGAGCATCTTCAGCAAATAGTGTTGGTAAAACTGGATCACCATTTGTAGAAGAATAAAATTAAACCCCTACCTCTCACCCTGTACAAAAATCAATTCAAAATGGATCAAAGATCTCAACCAGAAACAAAAACCCTGAAAATGATAGAAGAAAAAGTTGGCAGCAACCTACAAGCCATAGGCATAGGAAAAGTCTTTCTAAATCAAAGAGCAGCTGCACAGGAAATAAGGACAACAGCTGACAAGTGGGACCTCATCAAACTCAAAAGCTTTTGTTCAACTAAAGAAACAATCAAGGAAGTGAAGAGAAAACCCACAGAGTGGGAGGAAACCTTCAACACTGATACATCTGACAGAGCATTAACATCTAGAATATATAAACTGCTTAAAAAACAAAGAAGTAAGAAAACAAATGATGTACTCAAAAGATAGAGTAAAGAGATGAACAGAGACTTCACCAGTAAGGGAGTAAAGATGACTGAGAAGCAACTTAAAAAGTGTTCAACATCATTAATAATTAAGGAAATGCAAATTAAAACCACATTAAGATATTATCTCACTACAATAAGACCAGCCAAGATCAAGAAAACAAAAGACACCAAATGTTGGAGAGGTTGTGGGGAAAGGGGAACACTCATCTACTGCTGGTGGGAATGTAAAGTGGTACAACCACTGTGGAAAGCAGTGTGGAGAACCCTTAAAATACTCAAAATGAGCCTACCACCTGACCCAGCCATAGTACTCCTGGGTATATACCCACAAGACTCATCCTACCGCAAAGATACATGCACAGCTATGTTTATTGCACCACTCTTTGCAATAGCAAAGAGCTGGAACCAATCCAAATGCCCCTCAACTGATGACTGGATAACAAAAATGTGGTAAATCTACACAATGGAGTTCTATGCAGAGGTAAAGAAAGATGATATCATGAACTTTGCAGGTAAATGGATGGAACTCAAAGCCATTATGTTAAGTGAAGTAACCCAGTCCCAGAAAAAAAAAAAAAAAAGGTAAATGGTTTTCCCCATTTGTGGATGCTAACACCAAAACCCCAGTTGGCAAGCAAACTGAGCAACTTTACTATTATATTTCATTGTATCAGAAAGCAACTGTGCTATTACAATGTGAATCTCTTAATGGCCTTTAGAATTTACCTACCACTTCTATTCACACATTGTAATTACAATATATGGGTGGAAGATATGTATTCATATTCTAAAAAAAAAAAGAATGTAAAGTTATACTTCTTTTTACCTGCATGCAACTTTACTGTTAGAGTGTGAATTTCTAAATGTGTTTTGGAATTAACCTATAGTTTATTTTCAGACTTTGCAATTTTGATTTATGCATGGATTGTATATATGCGTAGTTTGGAATAATATAAAATTAAAGGGAACAAAAAAGAGAGAAAAATACCTATTCAAAGAACTGACCAAGCAGTAAACTTGTACATTGAAAAGGTTATAAAAGACTGAGAAAAAGATACAAGACAGGTTTAACATGTATGACAGAATTCATGAGCTCTGGCAGGGGGTGGGGTGGGGGAGTGTGAGGGGTGCGCATGGATAGGGGAATGAGTCTAAATTTGATTAATGACTGTTGTATGAAATGTGCTCAATACAAAATAAAAAAGTGGCTATCATCACAAACATACATGTAATTTACGTAGCTCCTTATTTGCATCCTTTAAATGCACTTTGTATTAAACCAGTAAATGAAGACAAAAATCAATGCAATCTAAGTCAAATATAGTTAGAACATAACCCAGTCTGTGAACTGTTCTGCCAAGCAAATCAAATGCAAGGATAGGCTAATTAATGCCATGATTCACAGACATCAGGTGTTCCAAAACGTTTCATTTAATGTTTAAACAGGATAGAATTGACCCTAAGACCTCAAAAATGTTCACCTACACACAGGGTCATCAGATGTAAGGACACAGAGCATGTGCATCTGACAGGTGTGGTTGTTTCCTTGGACATGGAAGAAATTACAGATTTCATATCACTGAAGTGTCCTATTTTGTGAGTGACAGTCAGACCAATCGAATTAAAGTTTGTTTGGCCTCGGTTCCCTCAATACAAGTAAGTAAATCAACAAATGGTTACAGCTTGGTTCATGTATCTGCGTGCCCCCTCTCTGTGTGCAAGCCTAAACAAGAGTTCAAAAGTTAATTGGGTCACTTTTATTAAAGAGAGTATTTAGTGGAGAATGGGGGTTGTACCATGACTTATTTTCTGTAAGTATAATTGTATTACACAGTTATCTACTTTTGATAATTCTGGCATAACATGGAGGACGTTTACTCAAGATTTGAAAATTGGATTGTACTTTTTCTCCAATACATTATTTTTTATTAAATTTTTGCAAATTTCATGTACTTTGATCATATATAGAACCCGTCACCTGTAAGCCCCCTCACCCAATTTCATGTTTTAAAAGATATATATTATATATCTTTTAAGGTCTATCCAGTCAAATTTGTATCTTGAAATGCCCTTTGATGTGGTTACATTCAGTGGTGCCTGGGTCACCTACCCAGAGTCATAAATAAGAAGGCTGATGTGCTCTATCCCAGTGACTATGGGTTGTTAATACATCCAGTGAATTAAGATGGGAGAAATCATCTTTTCTTGTTCTCCTGACAATTTTATCAGGATACTTCAGAGCTGGGAAGATGACTCAGTCATTAAGTTGCTTGGCATGCATGTGTGAGAGGGTCTGCATTTGGAACACAGTTGTAACCCCAGCACTGGAACACAGAAAGAAAAAGATCCCTGGGGCTCACTGGCTATCCAGTTTAGGCTAATCAGTGAACTTCAGGTTCAATAAGGATCTTGTCATAGAAAGTCAGGTGGAGAAAAATAGATGAAGAAATCAACTTCTGATCTCCACATACATGCACATAAACAAACACATATACATCACACATAAATGCACATACAAAAACATTTGGACCATGTTTAGTAAGTGATAAACATCTCTTATTTTCCAGCTCAGTCTTCTGTCAGGCATCCTCAGAGACCCTCACATACTACAGCATGGGCTTGATGAACATTAAATATTTGGATGATTATTTAATATTTTAAGTACTTAAATGATTAACTGAATCATCACATGATGTATATTTAATTAAAGCAAATCATCACATTATGCATATTAAAATATAGTCTCAGGAAAATTGGGCCAACAGGAGTCCTATATAAATGCATAAGACTGAAAAGTCTCGAATGCCACTGGGCTCAGTGCAACAGGACATGACTTTCTCATGAGCATGTAACAGTTTATCATTTGAAAATCCTTTTGTACAACACCAATTTGCTCTATTTTTGTGGAGGTTTTGATCATCATTCTTTTCAGAGGTTAACTCTGTCACGTGATTCTAGAAAACTTGTATCATGTCTTCATTGGCTAGAGCAGGATACACACAGGTGTATGTGTGTGTAACTGTGTGTAACTGTGTGTGTAAGCATGTGTGTGTGTTAATGTACATTCTTTTTTTTTTTTTTTTTTTTTTTTTTTTTTTAGACAGGGTCTCCCTGTAGCCCCAGCTGTCCTGGAACTCACTCTGTAGACCAGGCTGGCCTTGAACTCACAAAGATCTGCCTGCCTCTGCCTCCCAAGTGCTAGGATTAAAGGCGTGCGCCACCACGCCCAGCTAATGCACATTCTTATATTTACCTCACCACACCGATTTGTAAAAAAGCAAGGTAGGTAAGGGTCCTCTGAGCCAAGTGAAAGAAAGTATATGTAGTGACCACAGAGAGTTTAAAAAGATGCACAAGGAAACCAATGTGTAAATTTTAATTATTTCTAATGTGAACAATATAACCTTTAAACTGGGAGATTAGTATCTATGTAAGCAAATAGTTTAATTTCATATCCTATAATGTACAATTTAGCAATTTGTTTTAGGTATGATTATTATTACTAAAAATTCTCAAATAAAAGGATAAAAATGATTACCTGAAATTGTCCAATTCAGCAGTGCTTCCATCTTCCAACTTATTGAAACAACACCCAAAGGGACTCGGACAAAAAATATTTTACTATTCTTTAAGCTTCTTAGAGTATTAATTCAGCTTATCCTTCATTTATTTAATCATTCAGGAAAAAAGTATAAGCCAATCCCTGCAGATACAAAAGTAAGTAATCTCAGGAACACATATGTAATAGGAAGAAAGTGGCAGAAAATTCAGCATGATTGTGATTACACTACTTTATCCTGCTAAACAATTTATCCAAAATTCCATATATTCCATATATGTTGTGAGAAAATGAGCAGAAGCTAGAGGAGAACAGTCAGGGAGCCATAGCAGATGTCAAAGTGTGAGGAGTGAGGAGAAGAGGCTTCATAAAGAATGGGATAGAGGCCACCAGAGGTACAAAGACAATCTTGTAGTTAGGTCACTGGGAAATTTTTTTAATCAGGCTTATTATGATGGCAGCTAAACAATAGAGAAGTGGAGGAGTTATTGAAGAAAAGAGACTCAGAATCTGGAGATTATGAGTTTCCATATGAACAGGGAGGAGCAGTAATAATCAAGACTAAGTTCAAGAGAAGCCCAAATTACAGGGTACACTTATCTCAGACACAAACATGTCATCCAAAAAGCAATTTTGCATTTCTACTCAGATGTCCCCAGGTGCAATTTCATCCACTGGAATCTAGTCAGCCTATTTAAGTCACGTAGAATCCAGTGGAGAGGGTATTGGGAGGGGGGTATGAATGGGAGAAGGTATAAAAATTTGATTAAGATATTTATATGAAATGAAAAAAATCAATAAAAATATTAAAAAGCAATTTCGTGTGATTCTTCAAAAGTAAAAAGCAGCTCCCAAGAAGAAGACATACTTATTGCTCCTTGGAATCAGCACTGTTCTTTGGAGAAAAGCCAATACTGATGTGGGACTTCAATTAGTTGCATTATCTGATCACTGTAATTGACTTAGAGACATTGTATAGGTTCATTCCTATATTTGATTGACAATAAGATATGATTTCATAGTGTCATTATTTAGCGAAGAGCACAAAAATGCGAAATCTAGATGCAATATAAATATTTTACATGTCAAAATGTAATGAGGCCATTAAAAATAAATGCAAACAGAAGATAAACAAAAATTGCATTGCAATGAGGAAAGTAAATTATAATCATTCTTAATAAAATTAATGCTTATAACAACTAGTCTTAAAGTCAAATTCTTTAAATGTAGATGCTCTAGAAAAAAAATCAAATTCATAAATTAATTGCTTTAAAAATTGAATACAGAGTTGGAGAGATGGAGCAAAAATTCAGAGTACTGATGGCTCTTGCAGAGGACCCAGGTTCAGTTCCCAGCATACACATGGTGGCTAACAGCCATCGATAAGTCCACTTCCAGGGCACTTGATGCTTTCTTCTGATATCCCAGGGCATTGCATGATATTGGTGCACTTTCATACATGTAGGCATTCTTACACATAAAATAAAAATAATTAGACTATTTTTTAATGGAATACTCCACTTGTTTATTGTTGGTGTAAAGAAAGGCTACTGATTTTTCTAGGTTAATTTTGCAGCCCAACTCTTTACTACAACTCTTAATCATTTCTAGAAGTTTTCTGGTCGAGTTTATACCATCCCTTAGGTAAGCTATCGTATGATCTGCAAAAAGGGATAGCTTGACTTCTTCTTTTCCGATTAATACTCCTTTAATTTCCTTCTTTTGTCTTATTGCCCTAGCAAGTGTTTCCAGCACTATGCTGAAGAGGAGTGGCAATAGGGGGCAGCCTTGCTGGGTTCCCACCTTTAAGGGAAGTGGTTCCAATTTTTCTCTGCTTAGGATGATGTTGACAGTGGGTTTGCTATACATGACATTGATCACGTTGAGAAATGTTCCTTCAGTCCTATTCTCTCTTTAAACATGAAGGGATGCTGGATCTTGTCAAATGCCTTTTCTGCATCAATTGAGATGATCATGTGGTTTTTGTCTTTCAGTCCATTTATGTATTTTATGATATTTATTGATTTACGTATGTTAAACCATCCCTGCATCTCTGGTATGAATCCAACGTGATCATGTTGGATGATCTTTTTGATGTGGGTTTGTATGCGATTTGCAAGTATTTTGTTGAGAATTTTTGCATCTATATTCATTAGTGAGATGGGTCTATAGCTTTCTATTTTGCTTGCATCTTTGCCTGGCTTTGGTATTAGAGTGAGGCTGGGGCTTTATAGAAGGAGGTTGGGGGAATTCCCTCTGTTTATGTCCTTCTAAACAGTTTGAGTAGCAATGGTTGTAAGACCTCTTTAAATGTTTTGTAGAATTATGCCCTGAAACCATCTGGACCAGGCTTTTAGTTGGGAGGATTTTAATTATAGCTTCAATTTCCTCAAATATTATGGGTCCGTTTAAACTGTTACTCTCTTCTTGGTTAAGCTTTGTTGGTTCCTAGGATTTCAGATACTCATCCATTTCTCTTAGGTTTTCAAATTTACTGGAGTATAGATTTTTGAAATATTCCCATATGACTGTCTGGATCTTTTCATTGTCTGTTGTGATGTTTCCCCTTTCATCACTAATACTATTGATTTGGAGTCTCTCTCTCTCTCTCTTGCTTTTTTTTTTGGTTAACTGAGCTAGAGGTCTATCTATTTTGTTTATTTTTTCAAAGAACCAGCGTTTGGATTCGTTGATTTTATGTATTATTTTCTTTGTTTCTATTTCATTGACTTCTGCTCTGATTTTTGGAGAAGGAATACAAGAAGACCTTCCCACTCATAATAGCCTCAAAAATAATAAGATAGCATGGAACAAACCTAACCAAAGATACCAAACATCTTTACAACAAAAATTTTCAACCCCTGACGAAGGAGATTGAAAATGACATCAAAAGATGGAATAACCTCCCATGCTCATCGATTGGGAACATTAATATAGTAAAAATGTCCATTTTACCCAAACTGATATACAGATTCAATGCAATCCCAATCAAAAACCCTATGAGCTTCTTCACAGACTTGTGGAAAAATTGTTAAATTCATACGGAAAAACAAAAGACCCCAAATAGCTAAAGCAACCCTGAGTGAAAAAATGCAATACGGGGGGGGGGGGAGGGATTGCCCTACCAGGCTTCAAACTATATTACAGGGCCATAGTCATAAAGACAGCCTGGTGCTGGCACCAAAACAGACCAGTTGACCAATGGAACAAAATTAAAGCTTGAGCTTTAATTTTAAACCAAATTTGAGCTCATACAATTCCAGCCATCTCATATTTGACAACGGAGTAAAAAACACTCAATGGAGGAAGGATAGCAAATGGTGCTGGCAAAATTGCATCACTGACATAGGTGAAGGAAAAGACTTTCTAAATCAGACAGCAGCCTCACAAGAAGTAAGGTCAACAGTTGACAAATGGGACCTCAAAAGCTTCTGTACAGCGAAAGAAACAATCAAGGAGGTGAAGAGAAAACCCATAGAGTGGGAAGAAATCTTTACCAGTGACACATCTGACAGAGCATTAACGTCAAGAATATATAAACTACTCAAAAAACAAGGAAGTAAGATGTACTCAAAAGATGGAGTAAAGAGCTGAACAGAGACTTCACCAGTGAGGAATTAAAGATGGCTGAGAAACATCTTAAAAAGTGTTCAACATCATTAATAATTAAGGAAATGAAAATTAAAACCACTCTCAGATGTCATCTCACTCCATTACTGCTAGCTAAGTTCAAGAAAACAAAAGACAACAGATGATGATGGGGTTTTGGGGAAAGGAGAACACTTATCCACTGCTGGTGGGAATGTAAACTTGTACAACCACTATGGAAAGCATTGTGGGGAACCCTTAAAAGACTAGGAATGATCTTACCACCTGACCCAGTCATACCACTCTTGGGTATACGCCCCAAAGACTCATCCTTCTGCAAAGATACATGCACATCATATTTATTACAGCTCTCTTCACAATAACGAAGAGCTGGAACCAACCCATATGCCCCTCAACAGATGAGTGGATGACAAAAATGTGGTACATCTACACAATGGAGTACTATGCAGAGGTAAAGAAATATGGCATTATGAACTTTGCAGGTAAATGGATGGAGCTGGAAGCCATTATGCTGAGTGAAGTAACACAGTCCAAGAAAGACAAAGGGAGAATGGTTTCCCTCATTTATGGATGCTAACACCAAATCCCCCAGAAGAAAGGCAAGCTGAATAACGTTATGGTTATATTTTTGTTTATCTGAAGGCAACTATGTTGTTACAATGTGAATCTCTCAATGGGCTCTAGAATCCACCCACCGATTATTTTCAGACTCTGTAACTACTGTATATGGGTGGATAGTATGTATCCGTATTTTAGAGCAATATGAAATTAATGAGGAAAGCGTGAATTCCTAAGCATAAAAAAAAAAGACTGAGAGAAAGATGAAGCACATTTATGGCAGAATGCATGATCTGGGCTGGGATGGGGTGGGGTGGGGGGAAGGGATAGGGGAATATGCCTGAACAGAAATGAAAAATGATATATGAAATACACAAAACATCAATAAATAAAATTTAAAAAATTGAATACTATGCTATACCGAGATTACATCATCCTGGATTTTTAATAATTTTCTAGTGAGTTGGGATAGACAGTTCCTCTCTACAGCATACATAATTGGATAAGATTCCCTGAAAAAAATTCTTCAGTTTGCCAAATATCTTAAGAGTAAGATTCTAAGAATCTGTCTTAATAGGTTGTTTTCTCTCACATTTCTTAGCTCTGTAGAGTTTCTTCTTTCTGGTTATTTAATTTTTTACTTTGCTTTATGTTCCAGAATCTTGTAGTTGAATGAAAACTTATAGTTATGTGTTGAGTCCTAACAGCATTATGAAAAATATCCCAAATGACCTGGGCTTAAATGTGATGTTTCAAAAATCAAATAAGTAAAATGAGATACTTTGTGCTATTAGCCACATGTCCTTAAATTAGGTTTTGTACGACTTGAATTGTATTTAAATTAACTCTCTTTAGTCAGACTAATTATCTCATTAAAACATATTAAATCTACTGTTAGATGTTTATCTGTTAAATATTTAGGTATAAATATGCATTACATGTAGTTGATAATTGATTTTCTTTCACATTTTTGTTCAATTTTAACCTTTTATGTTTATAATATATAATAGGATTGTTCAAATATTTCTGTTTGACCTCTACTTTACCCTGGTAAGAATGGCCAAGATTAGGAAAACAAATGACACCAAATACTGGAGAGGTTGTGGTCAAAGGGGAACACACATCCACTGCTTGTGGGAATGCAAACTCCTGCAACCCCTGTGGAAAGCAATGTGGAGAACTCTTAAAAGACTGAAAATGAGCCTACCACCTGACCCAGTCATACCCCTCCTGAGTATATACCCACAAGACTCATCCTATCGCAAAGACACATGACATGTATGTTTATTGCAGCTCTCTTCACAATAGCAAAGTGCTGGAAGCAACTGAAATGTCCCTCAACCAACCAGTGGATACAGAAAATGTGGTATATCTACACAATGGAGTTCTATACAGCAGTAAAGAAAGATGACATCATGAACTTTTCAGGTAAATGGATGGAACTAGAAAACATTATGTGAAGTAAATTAACACAGTCCCAGAAAAACAAACAATATATAGTGTCCCTCATTCGTGGATGCTAACATAAAATCCCTAGTTGCAAAGAAAACTGAGCATCATCTATTTATATTTCTTTTCTATATGAAAGCAGAAGTATGGTTAAAAGGTGAATCCCTTAATGGGCTTGAGAATTAACCTACCACTTATTTTCAGATTTTGTAATATTGGTATATGGGTGGAGGATATGTATACATGTTTTGAAGTAATGTAAAATTAAAGGAGAAAATGTGAAAAAATTAAATAGTTATAATGCCATTTTAAGTTGGTATATATTCATTGTACATACTACTAGGTATGCTAAGGGCATTGCCATAAAAGTACACATCTATTTTGATTATGTTTCCATCTTGTCTTATCCTCCACTTCCCCTCCTTTGTTAGTCCTCTCCTTCCCCTAGACATTTTGTTTCTACTTTCCAGGACTTATCTATCATGAAAAATTTTGTGGTCATTGCAAATGTGCAAGTATCCATGCATGTTGACTTGGAGCCTTTTGGGTAAATACTCAGTAGTGGGATAGATAGTTGGCTCATATGGTAGATTAAGATTCACTTTCTTGATTGGACTGGTTAATGATCCTGCCAGCATTGTATAAAGGATCCCTATTCTTCTTTTATACACATCTTTATCAGCATTTGTTGTGTTTACTTAATGACTGTCATTCTAACTGGGGTGAGATGAAATCACAATGTCGTTTTAACTTGCATTTCCCTGATGGCTCATTATGTTCAATACTATTGTCTGTTTGTTTAATTGCAACATATACCGCATCTTTTGAGTATTATCTGTTCATTCCATTGGCTAATTTATTGAATGAGTTCTTGATTTTTTGAAAAAAAATATTTACTGCAAAATAGACACTATATTATACCTTACCTTATAATATTTACCCATATTCATAGACAATATCTAATTAATTTCATGATGAATCTGTGCAAATATTTATAAAATGGTTATCAGCAGTGTATAAATGCTAGCTTGGTTTCATACCCTTTCCACATGGGTAATGTGGAAAGGCTAACTCTAAAACAATCCAGGAGCTTAAGTAAACCAAGGCTCATCAGGGACTATAATCGTTTACACAATCAAAGCTGTATTTTAAAATACAAAGACATACAGGTAGGTATGATATAACTTTTTTTAAAGTAGGCTTGTGTCTTGAAGTCAAGATATATTGAATTCTCCATTCTGATTTTACTAGTGCTAACTGTATATCTACTCCACTGTATAACAATAATATAAACCAGTTTTGTGGTTGCTATGGTAATGAAATACACCATATAATATCCTAGGCACTCATTAAATATCAGTCAGGAGATTTAAAAATCCATTGTACTCAGTTTAAATAGTGTTTAAAACCTCAGGGCAAAGGAAAACTCTCACAGTTGCTGACCATGCCTGATTATTCTGTGAAGCTTGAGATGCATGACCTGCTATGCTCTGGATAAGACCCAAAGCACTTACATACTTTAAAAATATCTGTCAAATGCCTCTCAACAGATGAGTGGATGACAAAAATGTGGTTTATCTACACAATGGAGTACTGTTCAGCTGTAAAGAAAGATGACATTATGAACTTTGCAGGTAAATGGATGGAGCTCGAAGCCATTATGCTGAGTGAAGTAACACAGTCCCAGAAAGACAAAAGGACAATGGTTTCCCTCATTTGTGGATGGTAACACCAAATCCCGCAGACGAAAGGCAAGTTGAATGACAATATTGTTATATTTATGTTTATCTGAAGTAACTATGTTGTTATAATGTGAATCTCACAACAGGCTCTGGAATCCACCCACCAATTATTCTCAGACTCTGTAATTACTGTATATGGGTAAAAAATATGTATCCATATTTTAGAGTAATATAAAATTAATGGAGGAAAATGTGAATTTCTAAGAATAAAAAAAAGACTGAGAGAAAGATGCAGGACAGTTATGGCAGAATGCATGGTCTGGGGTTGGGTGGGGTGGGATTGGGGGAAGGGAAAGGGGAAAATGCCTGAACTGAATTGAAAACTGATGTATTAAATACACAAAACATCAATAAAAATGGAGAGAAAAAAGTCTGTCAATTTCCTCCAGCAGTCATATACTTTCCAGCATTAAAGTCAACAAAACATGAAATATTACCTGATTGTAACAAAAATAAAGCATTTTTCAAGACCTAACTTCGCTTTGTTTATTTATAATTTTAGGTAAAACACCACAGAGGTTCTGGGATGTGAACATAAATCTCTCTGCATCAGCAACAAGTGCTCTGACAAAATGGGCCAATGTTCTTGTCCCCCAAATGAACACTTAACTCGAAGTTTCTACTTCTTACTTTTTCAGATGTAAGTATTGTATTGTACATGCTTTTATTTCCTTTAAAACTAAGGGCTTCATATGTCTACTGAACGTAGATGTGATTGTAACATGCAGGGCACATAGAGAAGCCATCAAAGAAGATTGTTTCATGCAAAGCCAGCCATAGGCTTTACTTCACTTAGTAAGTTGGGCTTGCATGCAGATTTTTCATATAAAGACATTTCACTTTGATATCTGGTGATTTTAATTGCTATGGAAACCAGAAGTCTTTGTCACACAGCTTTGTCTCCATCCTACTGAGGTTTGTCTGCAGTAGCTGAGAGCTGCCAGGGGCTACCTAGTGTCTTGTAAGTGCTCAGCTGTTCCTGACATGGATAAGCACTGGGCAAAGCTCACTGATTCCTGTGTTTCAGGTTATCAATCAAGGTTCTGCCATTCTGCAATGAAAGAAATGACAGGGGGGAAAAGGAAAGGTGGGTTTCTAGAAAAGACCAGTTTCATCTGTTTTTATTTATACGACTCTTAATTTAAAAATTTCTATTAACTGAAAATGAGAGAAATATTAAAAAGCAAATGAAGTAAACAAAAAGCACCATTAAACAAGCTTGATATTGTGACATGTTCACTTCAAATCTTTTTGCATGCAGTATGATTAATTACAAAATCAATTTAGTCCTTATTGCATTTTTATAATTTTGTTTTACATAAATACAGATTTAACTTACGGTTTCCCATGATTTAAAGGCTATTTTTGATCACATGTTTAATTATAATTTATCCAATTGTATTTTCAGCTTATTGATTTCTTTTTTTAAATGCTGAATGTGTGATGGGTAGAGGGCACAGCAGCTCCTTCACAGAATTTCCTGGTCCACAAAAACATGAGTGCTTTCCTTCTCTCAATGGACTAGTGTGTGGAAAACAGAGATACATGACTGTCTGTACAGTATTATTTTATACAGGACTGAATATCTCTCTTGCTAAAACTTTCCAGTCAGTTGAAGCACAGAGATGCCACATTGTTATACTATGGAAAAAATATTACAAGAAAAAGAACTGATTTTACATGTTGTGTAATAAACAGCATAAATTACAGTAATTAACACTACATATGTTAATAGAAATTTAAATCAAATGAATGGAATAAACTCCAAAAATATGCCCATACTCTTTTAATAGCAAACATAACTATATTGAAGATAGTAGTCACTATGATTGTATTTGCAAATAAGGCATAGCCCTATAGTAGGAAAATAATTGACTCAAACAGTGGGAAACAAAGAGCAGTACATAGAGATGGATTAATAGTCTCCCATCCTCAAAATTAAAACTATTGTCACTGCTTCACAGCACCAGGACCAGGCTTCTCTCCCTGTTGGCTTGTGGGGCCCAGACCTTTCCAAACCACCTGAGAACAGAAACATCAGGCCTCTGCCTGGCAGAAACAACCAACGCACATCAATAATACAAACAGAATCTGAGTTCAACTCTACAAAGGAAGGCCGAGTCTCACACCAACATCACACACACACACACACACACACACACACACACACACACACACAGAAATTCACATGCCAAAATTGCACTGAACGAAATACCATGTAAAACTAAAATAACATGTGCCCACCAAACACCATCAGTCCAGTAGAAGAGTTCTTCCATGAGAATCCCCTAGAGATAACACAGGTGACAGATGTTAAAGGAACATCCATAGACAGGATCAAAATGTAAAGAACTAAGGGGAAGGTAGGGATAAACTTTTGACTGAATTCACAAAAGACAGAAATATTGACAAAAGTTCAGGCTGAAATGTATTCTCTGCTCTCTGCTATCTAGAGCTCCTTCACATTTTCACACATAGTTCCTGGTATAGTCCTCTCTCTCCCCATTCTATTTAAATACCCCCATTTTACCCATTTCCCTTATAGTAATAGCTGTGTCCTGCTTTTCTTCTCTCTCAGTTCCTTCTTTAACTTTATCTCACTCTTCTTTATCTACTCTCCTAGCTCCTGCAGGTACATAGGATACATACTCACATATAAGGATTTGGTGCCAGGATCCACAAATGATGAAGAATATATTTAATTTGTTTTTCTGAGTTTGTGTCATACTAATTAGTATACAGTTTCTAGTTCCGTCTATTTACCTACAAATTTCATGGTTTTTTCCTTCTTTACTGCTAGGTAGAACTCAATTGCTTAAATGTACCACATATTCATTATTCTTGTCAGTTGATTAACACTTAGGTTGCTTCCATGTTTTAGCTTTGTGAAAAATGCAGCAACAAATATGGATATACAAATATCCCTGCAGTGAGATGAGTCACTTGAGTATATGACAAGGAGCAGTATAACTGGGTCAAATGGTAGGTTTATTTTTAGTTTATTAAGAGTTCTCCATACTGCTTTCCACAGAGGTTGCAGGAGCTTGCAATCTAACCAGGAGTGAATGAGTGTTTCCCTTTTCCCACATCCTCTCCAGCATTTGGTGTCATTTGTTTTCTTGATCTTAGCCAGTCTTACTGAGATAAGAGGAAATCCAAAAGTGGTTTTCCAGTTTGTGGTTTCCTAATTACTAACAATGGTGAGCAATTTGAAAGATGTTTCTTAGCCATATTTATTTCTCCTTTTGAGACTTTCTGTTGAGAACTGTAGTCCTTATTTTAATTATGTCATATTATTCTTGATTCTTAGTTTTTTTGAGTTTTATACATATTCCTGATATTTAACCTTTTTCAGATGTGTTTACTGGTGAAGATTTTCTCCTACCCTGTGGGTTTTCTCTTCCCTTAGTTGGCTCTTTCTTTTACTGCACAGAACCATTTCATTTTAACGAGGTCCCACTTTTTGATTGTTGACCTTAATGACCTTAATGCCTGAGCGACTGATGTCTGATTGGTAAGTCATTTTCTACATCTATGTCTTGTAGGTGACTGCCAATGTTTTCCTCTAACAATTTTAGAGTTTCAGGTTCCAGAGTGAGGTCTTTGATCAATTTGGAGTTGACTTTTGTGGAAGGTGAAAGATCAGATTCTAGTTCCATTCTTCTACAGGTGGAGATCCAGTTTAGTAGCATCATGTGTTGAAAGATGCAGTGTTTTCTACGGTGTGTGTTCTTGACACCTTTATGAAATACCTTGTGGCTGAAACTGTGTACACTCATGTTTGGATGTTCTGTTTTGTTTCATTGACCAACATATCTGGTTTTAGTGTCAATACCATGTTGTTTTCGTGACTATAGCTCTGTGATATTGTTGTGTAATCTCACCACTGTACTTTATGCTCAGGATTGCATTGGCTATCTGAGGTCTTTGGTGATTCTATATGAATTTGGGGATTTTATTTTTTCTAATTCTATGAACAATGTCATGGGGATTTTGATTGGGATTGCATTGAATCTATAAATTGCTTTGCATAGGATGGTCGTTTGCACAATACTAACTCTTCTAGTCCATGACCATAGGGTTCCTTCTAGCTCCTGGTGTTTTCTTCAATCTCTTTCTTTAAATATTTAAAATTTTCATTGTAGACATATTTTGTGTCTTTGATCAAGTTTATCCTAGATATATTTTAGGTCATTGTAAATGGAAGGTTTCCATATACTCCTTTTCTAAATGCTTGTTACTGATCCATAGAAAGGCTATTGATTTTTGTAAACTAATTTTGTAACCTACCACTTTGCTGAAAGTCTTATTCATTTCTATGAGTGTTCTGGTGAAATTATGGGGGCTTCATAAGTATAATATTATATCATCTGCAAATAGGGATAATTTGATACTCCTTTTCCAAATAGTACTCTCTCTCTCTCTCTTATGGCTCTAGCAAGAATTTCAAGCTCTATATTGAAAACAAGTAGAGATATTGGACAGCCTTGTCAGTTTCCTGATTTTAATGGGAATGTTTCCAGATTTTCTCCATTTAGAATAATCTTGACTCTAGGTTTTTTTTATCCTGTCAGTTTCCTGATTTTAATGGGAAAGTTTCCAGATTTTCTCCATTTAGAATAATCTTGACTCTA
Organism: Rhizomys pruinosus; assembly: GCA_009823505.1. Taxonomy (NCBI): domain Eukaryota; kingdom Metazoa; phylum Chordata; class Mammalia; order Rodentia; family Spalacidae; genus Rhizomys; species Rhizomys pruinosus. The sequence continues at coordinate 1,255,836 of VZQC01003447.1, read as the reverse complement.
GGTTTCTTTTATGTAACTTTAATTAGGTTGAGTTAAGTTCCCTCCAGTTCAATACCCTTTAGGACTTTCAACATTAATGCACATTAAATTTTGTCAAAGGCCTTTTCTGGATCTATGAGGATGACCATGTGATTTGTGGTTTTGAGGCCATTTAAAGGACTCTTGACATTTATTCACTTACTTGTATTGAACCATCTTTGCCTTTCTGGAATAACACTGACTTGATCATGGTGTATGATCTTTTCAATGTGTGTCTTTATGTGGTTTGCAAGTATTTTGTTGAGAAATTTTGCATCTACTTTCATTAAGGATATGGGTCAATAGTTAACTTTCTTGTTTGTGTCTTTACTAGTTTTGGTATAGAGGAATGCTGGCTTCATAGGAGTTTGGAAATCTTTTCTCTGTTTCTATCTTTTTGAATAATTTAAGTAGTACTAGTTGTAGATCTTTAAATGTCTGGTAGAATTCAACTGTGAGTCTATCTGTGCCTAGACATTTTTATGGTTAGGAGATTTTGTATTATAGTTTCAATTTACTTATGTGGTATAAGTTTGTTTAAGCTTTTGATCTGTTCTTCATTTTTGGTAGTTTCCATGATTGTAGACATTCATCCATTTATTTTAGATATTCAAATTTAAGAGAGTATATGTTGTTGTTTTTTGAGACAGGGTATCCTTGTAGCCCCAGCTGTCCTGGAACTTGCTCTGTAGACCAGGCTGGCCTTGAACTCACAAAGATCTGCCTACTTCTGCCTCCTGAGTCCTAGGATTAAAGGCGTGCACTACCACGCCTGGCTCGAGAGTATATATTTTTACATATTATTTACAATATTTTAAATCTTTTTGGTATCTGTTGTGATATTTCTCCTTTCACCTCTGATTCTGTTGATTTGGATTTGTTCTTTCTTTCTTTTGATTTAGTGGGAAAGTGTCCATCTTGTTTAGTCTTGCAAAGAATAGTTCTTAGATTCATTGATTATTTTTATTTTTTCTTTGATTCTGTTTCATTAATTTCTGCTGTGATTTTTGTTATTTCTTCTTGTATGATGGGTTTGGGTTTCATTCATTATTTACTTTCCAGAATCTTGAGTTGAAATGCTGTTGTTTATTTGTTTTCTTTCTGATTTGTTTATACAGGCTATTGCCACAGTCCTGGATTGCTTCCTGGAACTTGAAGATAAGACCATATTGCTGAAGACAAGACAGAGTTTGGAGACAGAACTTGGAAAAATGGAGCTGGAACTGATCTGGTAACCATCTCGCTGAATGTTAGCTCTCATACTTTTGGAGAAAACTATATAAGCCATTGAAGAAAAATATCAATAGAAGGTCCAATTCCATCTTTAAGGTCCAATAATCACAGCAACGGGTGCCACAGCAAACTATATTGGGACAGTAGTAACACTTTTATCTTGAGGGTAGTCAGCAGCTCCCTAATTGGACCTAAAGCCCACTCAATAGGAGACGTTTCATGTGTGGTGCTGTAAACAGCTGAATACACATGGTGGAGACATCATAGATCCTAGAGATCCCAAGGCCATCACATCACTAGACAAATGTAATTTCTAACTATGTTCTAAATATTGATCCTTATATTTACAAACAGTTACACCAGTCACCTCTCATCAAAGAAGCTTCTTTTGCAATATGTGGAGATTTACAGAGTTCTAGAACTGTTCACAAACAGTGTTCTCTACTATAGCAGAGGACCAGAGTTCAGTTCCCAGCACCTCTGTCAGACAGCTCACAAAACCACCTGCGCCTCCAGTTCCAGGGTGTCTGGCATGCTCTTTTAGACTCCAAAAGTACATGTTCTCACATGCATGCAAACACACACAGTCACACACACACACACACACACACACACACACACACATATATATATATATAATTAAAATAAAATAAATCTTCAAAAAATATGTTATGTATTTGTATAGTATTTTATGTAATCAGAATTTAGATGCAAGAAAAATGATCAATGAGGAAAAATTTACAAATGTTCCCTTCATACTTGAACCTACAAAATATTTAAATATGAGTAGCAAACTTTAGTTATAATAATTTCAGATACTTTTTTTGAAGCTATTGTGAATGGGAAGATCTCCCTGTATTCCTTCTCCAATTGCTTGATGTTGGCATGAAGAAAGACTAGTGATTTCTCTAGATTAATTTTTTAACCTGCCACTTTACTGAAACTGTAAATCGTTTCTAGGAGTTTTCTGATGGAATTTTGGCATCCTTTAAATATACTATCATGTCATCTGCAAAAAGGGATAGTTTGACCTCCTCTTTTCAAATTAGTACTCCTTTAATCTCTGTTTCTTGTCTTATTGCTCTAGCAAGAGTTTCAACCACTATACTGAAAAGGAGTGGAGATGGGGGAGAAGCTTTGTGGGGTTCCTGACTTTAAGGGGGAGTGGTTCTCATTTTTCTCCATTTAGAATGATGTTGGCTATGAGTTTGTTGTATTCGTCTTAAATATGTTGAGGAATGTTACCTTCAGTCCAATTCCCTCTAGGAATTTAAACATGAACGTATGTTGAAATTTATCAAAGGCCTCTTCTACATTAACTGAGATGAATGTGGTTTTTGTCTTTCATTCCATTTATGTGCTTTATGACATTTATTGATGTGAGTCCCATACGTGTTTTGGAATTAACCTATGGTTTATTTTCAGATTCTGTCATTTGGTATATGTGTAGAGGGTATATATGCATAGTTTGGAATAATATAAAATTAAAGAGAATAACAACAAAGACTTGTTCACATAACTGACAAAGACAGTAAACTTCTACATCAAAAAAGTTTAAAAAAGACTAAGAAAAAGATGCAAGACAGAACTTAACATGTATGGCAGAATGCATGTGCTCTATTGGGGTAGGGGAGTATAGAAGAGGAAATAGGTCTAAACTCAATTGGGAAAGGATGCATAAAATGCACAAAAGCTCAGTGAAAAATAATAATAATTACAGATACTTTCACAAGCAATTGTTCTCTCAATGTAATTTTGCTAAAGAACAGTAAAAAAAACCTTCCACTAGAAAAGCTGGGTGGTGAATTCTAAATACAAATTTTAGGAAGCCTAGTAATAGGTGCCATGAAAATATCAGTTATGGATAAGGTGGATGAGATGTTTGCCATACCATACACTCTCACTGAGTCTAAATGAAACTAGGAGGACAATTTCTTGACCTTATAAAAAAGCATAGTCTGTCACTGGAGAGATGGCTCATCAGTTAGGAGCACTGACTGCTCTTGCAGAGGACCCAAGTTCAAATCCCAGCATACACATAGCAGCTAATAGTCCATAACTCCAGATCCAGTAGGGGATCTGACACCTTATTCTGACCTCATTTGGCATTGCACTTACCTACATGTAGGCAATTCATTCAAGCACATATAATAAAAATAATAAACAAAAACAAAAAGCATAGTGCAATAAAACAGTGACTACTATAAGACAGCATTAGTGTTTTTGTTGGAGACTGTTGCATTAGTTCTCTGAAGGACTCATTCATTCCCAGTTCATAGAGGTTACAGAACCCCTTTGGAAGACTGAAGTTTTTAGAACCATCATGAAAGAGGATGCCACAAGTGTTGGATGTCTGGAGGTCCCCAATGCTGAGAGTGAAACAAGTCCCACACCCATGGGCGAAGTTGCTCCAGACCTGCATTCTCTTTCACATCTGGCTCTGACCATAACTCCAGGCTTCAGTCTCCATTGCTCTGGACCTCAGGATTGATGCTATCATAATGTTATCAGCTTTATTTATATCTGGTTTCCAGCAGCTTGAGACTTCTTGAAATGCCCTATCCTTTCCCAGTCCCTGCCAATTTCTCTCCACACAAATTCTACTAGTCTCAAATCTAGATGGATTTCTGAGGAAATGAAGATTGTGAAGTCCCTGAGCTGGGAACCTACAAAGACAGACAACACTACTGGGACATACATATTCATCATCCATGGAGGGAAGTGTTAAATGAGCAAAGAATGCTCAGTGGACCTAACAACACTACTTTATTTTATTTAAGTATTTTAAGAAATAGCAATAATTTGTGGGTATGAATGAAGACTATATCAAATACAATAAGAATTATGAAAAATAAGTATATGCTAAAGACAGAAGTTTCAATGTTTATTGATATACTAAATGCATAGATTGGAAAAGGTGGAATAAAAAATGGCTTTTAAGTTTTGGTACTTAACTTTGGTGTGAATATTGCTCTAATTTATTGCAGACCAAGAAATCAATTGTTCTCTGTGTTCAGAATCATGCTGAGATGATGACTAGAAGATATTGAGAATAGTGTTGAATATAATGGAGCAGAAAGCCACACTGAGGCTCTTGAAACAGTCAAGCCTTAAGTGTGTAATTCCTAAAGTGGGTGAGCAGGTAAGATTCTTTAGGAGAAAATACAAAAATAAACTAGAGAAGAACAGCAAGTTATAGGAACAATGACAGAATAATTTTAATAGTATGATACACAAACATAATCATGATATAAATATTAATTAAAGAATGTATTTCTCACAAAATTTAATAGTTTAATTTTTGGACCAGAGAAAGGATCTCAATTCCTAGATTAAGTAGCTTGAAAACAAGTAGGTTATTTTTTTAATTTTAATATTTTTATAAAGTATTTTTATTGAGTTTTTGTCAATTTTATACAATAGTTCTTAATTAAATTTTCACCCCTTTGCCATCCATACCCCCATCAGACTTCATGTGTTCCTTCATATATGTTAATTCCTATTCAGTAAAGCATTTGTACCCAGACTTCCTTCAGTGCAAGTTTACCTCCTAGAATCTAATCAGCCTATCTAGAGAACTTAAGGAAGATCACTCACGCAGTAATAATCGAATGCCAACAGATTCCAGGCCAGGGCCTGCTACCCATTTCTTTCACTATACTCTGGGGACTTGTCTGATTGAGTTGGCATGGGTCTTGTGCATGGTGCTATTGCTGAAAGTTCACATGTGCAAACTTCCAATGGCCTGAACGCTTATGTTTCTCCATGTTTATGGACTAACCCTGGCCTTTACAATCTTTATGCCCTTTCTTCCACAATGGCCCCTGAGCCGTGAGTGGATGAGATTTAACATAGGAGTCTATCCAGAGACACACTGAACAGTCTCTTATTCTCTAAATCTAACCGAGTTGTAGCCTTCCGTGTGCATCACACTCTGTTGTCAAGCAGTTGATTTCTACTGAAAGACTGGGAAAACCATTTACATTATAGATTGTTTGTTTTGAAAAATACTAAACACACTTAAGAAATAAATGTGCTTTTGAAAGAGATCCAGATTGCAGCTTCTTGTTAGGGGTGACCTCATTTATTAGCTATTGTTAAGAAATTTTAAAGCAATAAAAAATTACGGTCCAACCAGAGGAGTAAACTTGTACTGAGAAAGCAATTCACTGCACTGTTTTTCCCAAGCATAAACACAATAGAATGACCTAAATGCCTACCTTGTTTTTAATATCAGCATAAAGCTCTCAAGTGTTCCTAAAATTAGGATGATAAAGGAAGGAAAAAATAAAAATGTGAGGAATAGAATTACTCAAATTGAGGACAAACTATGGTAGGAGTTATAATTCATGCCTTCAACACATCGTCTGGATATTCGTGTTGGCATATTCTGATAATAGTGTGTCAACAGACCTGTAGAATAAGATGTTCCCCAGATATATTTCTATGTCTTCTCCTTTTCTGTTTGTTAAAGTTACTTGGTCCATTGTAGTCCCATTGCACCCATAAGGCTCAAATCAATGATGTGACATCTTAAGCCAGTCTATAGTTATGTGAGCACTCTTCATGCAGTACCTGTTTCTTCAGTGGTCTGCCTTACGAATCTGCCCACTCAGCATCTCCCAGTTCAGATCTCTGTCTTTATCACTCAAAAAGACTAAGAAAGTTATCTTTGGTGTTTTTTTTCTATAAAGATGTATTTTCATTTCAAATTTATGTGTAGCATGTTCCTGTATGTGGATATATACACATGAATGCAGGTGCCCATGAAGCCCAGAGGCATCAGATACCCTGGGAAGTGAAGTTACAGGTGATTCTGAGCCACCATATGTGGGTGCTGGGAACTGAATTCAGGTCCTCTGCAAGAACAGTGCATGCTCTTAGCTACTGAGGCATCTATCCCATCCAGGAATTTTCTTTTAGCACTACAGCCTGGAATATTTCTCTAGGCTGTAAGATGGTACAGTTAAATTGCAACTTCATTTGATTCTGTCTTCTTTGAGGGCATATATCTTAGTTGCTTATTGTTTAGTGACTTGAATTTTCTCAGAGAGGGTAATTCTCATAACAAGTAATCCTCCATGACTGGAAACTTAACCTCTTCTACAGTCTGCCATTTCTAAATTGATTAGTTTTTATTTTGGTTTCTCTGAGCTTCAAGGAGCTGTTCCAGAAGAATGATCTCACAGACACATGGACATCTAGCTAAGGAGCCAAAAGCAGGCTATTGGAAGAATACGTCCTTGTGTGTCTTGGTTCTGCAACTTTCTATTTTCTTTTCTCAGGACCTGCCCTTCTCTGCCAAAGTGACACTGAGACTTGAAAACAAAACTCTGTATTTTGGACAGGTGACCAAGAAAGGATTTCTTGATTTCCAAGGAAAACTTGTAACTTATAAACAGTAGTTTGTGCATAATTTTGAAAAAGGAAGGTAGCAGTGACCTTTAACAGAGAAGGTTAGCCCTTCTGAAGTTTTTTAAAGGCTTTAAGAGAATCTGATATATATTTCAAGGTAGTGTAGCAAAAGTAACCAATGCCTCCATCATGTGGCTCAGAGTCTGTGTCCTTTAGTGTTAACTGAATAGTGAACAATAGTTACTTCTAGTTGAAGATTCTGTATTATCTTTAGCTTTTTTACATTGATGGTTCTATATTGATAATTATTTCTGGACTTCCTCTCACTTCTACTCCTTAAACCAGATATTGTCAAAGTAGAATTCTGGCTTGCAGTCTTTGCCAGTACTGATAAGCAAGCGTTCCCCTTGGCCTTCATTTACTTCTCTGAGACATCACCTGCCTCCATCACCACTACCTAATTTCTACATTATTTTAATTACCATTGTTCCACTATATCCTAGAGGACTAATATGGCATAATTGCTGTCACTGTCCTCATAGACAGCACACGAGAGAATTAAGGTGATCTTTTTATGGCAATAATATTGTAGATGAAGCACCCAAACCACTCCAAGAATAAAAGAATGATGAAATAAATTCCATTGATATATAAACTCTCATGTGGCAAAATAGTGTTTTGAATATGAGAAGACAAACCATATGTTAGTAGAAATGATCAATGTGATATACATGTGACAAAGGAACATTACATGTTATACATAAATAAATTAACAACTCAAGGAAAAAAATCTAGATTGATGACTTCCACGGGTGGTGTAGAGATATGGACTAGGCATATTGGAAGATAATAAATATCAGTGGCCATTACGGGAAAGTAGAGTAAAACAAGCATAATATAGCCCTCTATGCCTGTTAGAATTGGCAAAATCTGCAGGGCATGGAAGTGCATGTCTTTTTTTTTTTTTTTTTTTTTTTTTTTTTTTTTTTTTGTCATTTCGAGACAGTGTCTCCCTGTAGCCCCAGCTGTCCTGGAACTCACTCTGTAGACCAGGCTGGCCTTGAACTCACAAAGATCCACCTGCCTCTGTCTCCCAAGTGCTAGGATTAAAGGCGTATGCCACCACACCCGGCTTTTATTTATTTATTTTTGGGGGAAGTGCATCTCTTTAATTGCAGCATTCAGGAGGCAGGCAGGTGGAATCTGTGAGACTGAACTAGCCTAATCTACATAGTGAGTTATAGGCCACCTCGGACTAGAGGAAAACCCTGTCACAAAACAACAAAAACAGCAACAAAAATGAATGGTCAACATCTCAAATACTGACAATCATATGCTGGTGAAAATGTGGAGCAGTGAAAGCTCTCATCAGTTGCTGGTGAAAATATGAATTATTATGACCACATTGAAAGACATTTATCAGTTTCTGACATTGTTAAGAGTGCACCTCATTATGACCTAGAAATGGTAATTCTTGATATTTTCCCAAGTAGATTGAAAACATAGCTACACTAAACCCTGCAAAGATAAGTTTGCTGATACAATATTAATAATTATAAAACCTTAGAAAAAAACAAGATATCATTCAGCAAATGGATAGAGAAATAAACAATGCAACATCCAGATAATTAAATAGTATTAATCACAAGAAAGATATGTAAAGACACAACAGAACCAGAATATTTTACTAGGTGTGAAAGAAACTAATCTGAAAAAGATAGTTATTAGATATTGTCTGATTCTAATACCACGGCACTCAGTGAAAGGCTAACATGAAGAGAGCCAAAGCTGAACCCTTTTCATGGGCTCAGGATAAGGAATGATGAGAGGAAGAACGCAAAAATTTGTTGGAGCAGTGAGAGTGTTATGAATGATAACACAATGATGGATTCATATCATTACACACCTGCCAAAATTCATATGATGTACATAAAAAGGAATCTTATTACAAATTATGGACATTGGGTGATGACAAGTCAATGACAGCTTCATCCTGAAAATTGTACAATTATGTTTTAACATGTGGACAGAGAGAAACACTGCATATGTATCTGGGAACAGGGTGCATTTGTTGATTCTCTATACATTCTTTTCTCTTGTACTAAGATCATATCTCAACCCTAAAATAAAGTGTATTAAATTTTGTAGTTTTTATGTATTACTTTTATTTTATATGTATGAGTGTGTTGCCTGAAAATAGATAGGTGCACCCATGTTGTGCAATGAAAAATTGTGTCAGATCTCATGAGACTGGAATTACAGACTATTGTTAGCAATCATGTGGGTGTTGGGAATTGAACTCAGGTCCTTTATTTATTTATTTATTTATTTATTTATTTATTATTTATGTGTATGAATGTACTGTCTGCATGTAGGTTTGTGCACCCGTGTCATGCAATGCTGCGGAGGTCAGAAGAGGGTCTCAGATTCCCCTGGAACTGGAGTTAAAGATGGTTCTTAGCCGCCATGTGGGTGCTGGGGATCAAACCCCGGTCCTCTGCAAGAGCAGCCGGCGCTATTAACCGCTAGGCAATCTCTCCAGCCCAGAACTCAGGTCCTTTCTAAGAGCAGTCAGTACTCTTAACTGCTGAGCCATCTTACCAGCCCCAAGTATATTAATTTTTTGTGTTTGAGTTCTCTAAATAAAGGTGGTTGATGTACTTTTAGAATTAGTGGGAAATCCCAAATAAAGTCTTACTAAAAATATGAACTCAGAATTAGATCCATAGTTAAGGTTTAGCCAGCTGAGAAAGAATCCTGGTTTGAAGATGGACTTTAGTGTGAGTATGTTGGGTCAAAGACCTGAGCTGGTGTTGAAGCAATCAATTTTCTCACAGTTGACCTAGAATTATATAAAAAGCTTCATCAAGCAGAAGGAATATAATAAGAGATAGGAAATCAGAATTTCTAATGGATATGAAGCTCATCATTTGCCATCATCATACCAGATATTTCAGGTTTAAAACATAGGTGGTACAAATATCAGGAACCAAAACAAAAAATATAATGTGAGTTAATCTGGTGTAAACTCACTGGAAATTGGTAAATGAATTTCTATAGTGTATTTTTGTAACAACATTATATATATATATATATATATATATATATATATATATATACTATGTTTGTTTTCCATTCTGCAGGACCATTCATAAAATCTCACTCCAGATAGAGTATCATTAAAATTACTGCATAGCACTGATCTGAAAAAGACTGTAAAATTTATGTCCCTAAAAATGTGCTGTTCTGCTTCAATGGAAACTTTCAAGATTGGTAGCTACATCCATGAGCTCATTAATACTTTGTCATTGGAAAGATGCCATTTTACTTTGAAGAGACCATTGAGTGTCTTTTAAGGTGACCCTTAATCTTTGGCTGTTTTATAAATCATAAAGAATGCCAATATCACCCAGGGTCCCATTCCACACTTTTATCCCATGCTATCCTTGACAGCTCATTGTTCTCTACGGCCTGACATGATGCTTCACTGATTTTGCGTGAACTTTGTACAAAAGCATCCAATTTGAATCACTGAAACTTGCAGAAGAGTCCCTGTTCTCTCCATCCCAGCTCTGGCATGGGACATGGAGGCTGTGTGGAACAACTCAATCTCCTCTGCTTGCCAGATGTGGCACTACTATAGCGACATTACACTTAACTGAGCAAAAGGTCCACTCTTAAATGTAGTTTGTAAGAGTGAGCCCAAAGTTGGAAAACACTTACACTCATGGATAACACTTGGAAGCCAGTCTCTAGGAACTGTGCAGTTGGAATTGTATTGTTGGAATGGTGTTCTCAAGTCAGGCCCTACCCATGATTTTATTCAAAATGGTTTCTCCAGCTTCAATTGAGAAAGCATAAATTTGGCCTGACCCTCAACTTAACAAACCATCCTGCTTTTTAATCCCTAATTCTAGAATATCTTATTCACCCAAGGTCACATATCCTTCCAAATCTTCACTGTGTGCAAGAGGATGATTGTGCCCATCATTTTATTGCTTTGATATGATAATTCTCAAGTATACCGATATTCAGTCATTATTTTGTGGTAGAGTACCAAATTGAGGTTACCAAGGAAATGGGATCAGTTGCTCAGGTCATGAAACACAAAGGCACATGGTTATGCTGATATTAATTGGAAATTATTAGTCCAGAGTATATTCATTTAAAAAAAAGTCATTCTTACAAGCAGACACAAGATATCAAATTATAGCTTAATAATTATGCATGTCTAAACTAGAAAGAGATTATTATGCAAATAAGACCTCAGTTACATCACATGCCAGCTAAAACTGAATTAGTCAATTAAAACTAATTAAGCACATATAATTAATTAGGAATAGCTTCCTAATAAGGCTATATATTGTCTAAAAAAGACAATAAAATTACCTTCATTTTTTTCCTTCCCCATTTACAATTTAAAGATAGAAAATTAACCTGGCATGATGATACATGTCTGTAATCCTGGAATGTGGAAGGTAGAGGCAGGAGGATCAAGAGCACAAGGCCAATCTCGGTTCCATAATGCTTTGAAGGCAGGCTGGGCTATAGAAGGGCATGTTTCGAAAGACCAAGAAAGAGAAAGAAGGATAAAAATAAGAAAGGAAAGGGAAAGGAAGGGAAAGGAAGGGAAGGGAAGGGAAGGACCCAAAAAATGAACGTGAAAAAGGCATCGATTCTAGATGTTATTGTTATTGACATTTGGAGCATTTATAAAGATTTTCTGGCTATCATCCATGTATCCGTCACTGCACACCATATTTAGGATATATTTATAAAGAACACATCCAATGTGACCTCCAGAACATTATGGTATACTGAGGAAAAAAGTCACACAGATGATGACTATATTGCACTTGTATATAAGGAAGACCCTCTGGAACACACAAACATGATAACCTTCCCAGGGTTGCAACCTAAGTTATTTTCAGGCTGAAGATACTTCAAATCATATCTGAAGAATGAGAATTTATAACACATACATACACTCACTCACGAGAGAGAGAGAGATTACAATGGAAAAGCACCTGTTAGCAAGGATTTAGAGCCACAAAATGTTACAAAATGTGCAATATTTAGAGATGCAATAAACCTCTCAGAACAGATACGTTTCCTGGAGGACATAAGGAAGAGGGTGTGAAGATGACAGTGGAAGGGATACCACTCGTTCATACAATGTAAATGAAATTCCATGTTGGCTTACAGGCTATAGGAAATCACTTAAGGGATTTCAGCAAAGCTGTGATACTGCAAACCCATACTTTAGGAAAGTGTTGAACAGGTCCAGGAATTGATATCAGGAATTCGTTTGAAAACTAAGACAACAAATTTCAAATAATATAGACAGGTCAATCCAAGGTAGAAATTTCTAATAAATGTGAAAGGAAGTATAGAGCTGAGTGATGATGAAGCTTGAAAATCTTTGAACTTGGTAAACAGTTGAACAGCAAGGACAAAAGGCCTGGTTCTTTCTGATGATTGGAAGGTGCTTCCACACAGTGGGATGAAAAATATGAGGAGATTCCACTTGGAAAGAAATGGTAAGAGAGTTTTCCACAATTTGATATGTCAAGGTGAATTCAGCATCAAAGTTTTGTATGTAGTTAGATACATGCCTTTCATATAAAGTACTTGAATTGATAAGAAACAGTGCATGTGAAACCAGAGGTGACACTTCAGTATGATTGAAAGGCATATGGAGCGAATGGTTATAATAATACTAGAAAGAAGCCTAGCTACAATTAGGGAAAGAGCTTGTCCCAGATCCCAGAAAATAATGCGGATTAAACTTAACCTGTCAATAAATATCTGTCTCCTTGGAAGGCATTTCCATTTGCTTGCCTTACTTTCCTTGGTGTACTTCACTGATTATTCTTTATTCTTCAACAGTAGGGGACCACTTGTTAAAACTCATTATTTGCCTACATTTTACATTAATTTTGCTTGTTTCTGCATCTGTGTAGCAAGGTGATTTTAGTAGAACACAATTTGGCTCATTTGTCTACCCAATCCTCCCCTATGTATACTATGCAATTGATAAACTTTCTGATTGAATTTACAATTACATCGCTTCTGAAGAAAGTCCAGTATATACTACTGAGCCTTCAGGATATGGAAGCATGTCTTAAATTTAAAATAGACTGCATTACTGTCAAATTGATGTAACTGAAATGTCAGATCTGCCCGAAAGAGTGTTGGCAGTGACGTCTGGTGGTGGTGGTGGTGGTGGTGGTATTGGAGTGTGTGTGTGTGTGTGTGTGTGTGTGTGTGTTTCTGAGTATGTATGTTAGAGAATTTTCATACTTGGAAATATGAGCTTTTTGAATATAAACTCCTTAGTGAATGTAATTGGAAACTAAAGTTTAGTAAATAACTATTGGCTGGACAAAAATATAATATGGCATTAGATGTTATGATAATAACAGCTATGTTGGTATAGCAGTTTGTGGGAACTTGGCTGGAAGGAACACAATAAAAGAGACCATCAAAAACACAAATTTGTATGTAAAACACTGTTTTGTCATGCCGTATGTAAATGTACAATGAACTACGCTGTGTTTAATGGCTTCTTAGCTTCAGTCCATCAGTGGCAGGACATTTAGACTACAGTCCTGTTCTGACAAGTCACAAGCTTTTAACTGCTATCTATGAATAGCATTCACATTGGAAATGTCAGGCATTGCTCTGTAGGTTGTAAATATACTTACTAATTCAGTGCTTACAATCCCTGTGTGTGAAACCTTGACATCAATTCCATTTTAAAGACAAAGTAAGTGAAACAGGAAGAGATCACAGGTAAAGTGATTCAACTACACAAATAAGTGAATTTAAATATATAGGAGAAACAATTTGTAGTATTCTAAAGAAAATTGAGGAGACTATTTTTCACAGCAGTCTATTGTATATGATACAAGTAAATCTAAAGGAAGTGTTCAAATATGTAAATACAGAAAGAATGACATGGAAGAGGAAATGCTAGTTATGCTGACCAATCAGTGAACATGGTGAGCATGTGTTAGTGCTGTGTAGCAATTTCCTTCTATTTGAAACAATCCTTCCAGAGGGAGCCTCATTAAGATTTCAGGGGGCCAAGAAAACTGACAAGTCTTAGGAAGTAAACAAACAAGTCTAGGAAGTCCTTAAAGCAGAAGATTCCCAAGACCTCTCCTGAACATCAGATAAGCTGTAACAATTGTCCATTGTCTCCAACCTGTTAAACTTCCTCTTAGTCCCAGAAGGAGATTCCAGGATGCAGCTTTGACGAGCTGTCACCCAGGCGGGGTGGGCTTTTCTGGTAATGCAGCTGCCTTTAAGCCACCACGATCCTCTAAGAAACACCTCACCCATGCTCCTGCATGGAGCTACAATAAATTCATCGGTTTACCAAGCTGGACTTTGTTACATATCCGCTTCATTGGTCTGGGGTTACTACCTTATCTTAGACAAATAGATGAAAGTTGGAAAAAAGTATTGAACCAATGCATATGTATAACTATTGTATACCAATCCCACTTAGAAAAATCTTAGGGAGAAAGAAATGCTAACTACCCATATTTGGTTGCTTGAAATTGTATATACATATGTACTTCCTACATAAATATGCACAATTAGAACATATAATTAATAAAACGTAGAGAAAAAAAAACTACTGATACAAAACAAATGAACAAACAGAAAAATGCAGTTGTATTGCCAATGCTTCAGTGAATGTTCTGGGCCAGAGGTCTTCTCTGTAGAGGGTGTCCTACTGAACTTTCAGTCATGCTTCAGATATGGGCATTATTCCTGTCCCCTTGCCTTTCTGCACTTTGTTCCTCTACATATAATAATCATCTTTCCATATTCTTTGATAGGCAATTCTGTCATTTATTTACAGTCTATCTCTTGTATTTTTTCCTTACTTCACCAGTAAGGAAATTCTGGTACTTTCTTCCTTTCTTCTTCATATTGTTTATTCATAATGATAATCCCTTAATTAACCTTATAGTGTAAGAAAAATATCACATGACTTTTACATATTTTTTTGGTTTTTTGTTTTTTAAATTTTATTTATTTTTGTATGTGTATGAATTTACTGTCTGCATGTAGGTCTGTGCACCTGTGTCATGCAATGCTGCGGAGGTCAGAGGAGGGTCTCAGATTCCCCTGGAACTGGAGTTCTCCTGGAATTGGAGTTACAGACTGTTCTTAGCCGCCATGTGGGTGCTGGGGATCGAACCCGGGTCCTCTGCAAGAGCAGTCGGTGCTCTTAACCATTAGGCTATCTCTCCAGCCCTACATATGTTTTAATTTATGAATGTTGATCAGATAATAGAAAGTCTAATTTAAAATAATTACCTTTTAAGCACAGCAATGTTAGTTGTCAAATAGTCAGGAGCTGATCTGGTTCATTCTGTAGTGAAATGGAAATATTTCTTAAATATTTAATGTAATGGAAATATTTCTTAAACCATATAATTTTAAAAGTTCCTACTGTGTTTTAGTTTAAATTGTTTCAACTGTTATTTTGCTGTCTCTTTAGGCTTCAGAAGTGAATAGCAATCTTATTAAGCATGAAGGGCTAAGCATGGGAAAGAATAGTTCTTTACAATTTGAGATTTGGAGCTCCTAGAGAAATTGACCTCTAACCATGAATTCTGCACTGTGTGTCAGAGCACAAAAGAAAATCTCTTCCCTTGACATAGCAGTTTCTTTGCTGACGGGATGGCACCAGTCAGCTGTGATGCACTGTACAATCCTAGACTAGCACTCTCATTTTATTCTATATGTATAGGTCCCCCTACATTGTTGAACTTGAGATCTTCAATCATCTGAAAGATACTATTGTTGTTAACTATTGTATATAAAAATCACAACTTTCATGTGCTTTAGTTTTGAGACTACAATAACTAATAACTACAATTACTAATAACAGGAGTAGAAAAATCTGGACGTTTTATTACAAGTCTACAATTTCAATTACAATGTAACTGCTATGTCATTTATATGTGTAGTAGTGTGTCTGCCTATATATACAGTATGATTTTCTATAAGTAGATGAGTTATATTGAAGTTTCAAAGAGGCCTCAAGATAAAATGACTAGACAGAGGTTATTTTTTATCTTCTATTATATAAAAGTCTAGGAATATTAAGTCACAGGGACCAATATGACTTGGAAGCTGCTGCTCATGTGCAGTTCTCTGCTAGATGTAAAAAAGCCCCAGGCATCTCAACTTTATATTGGGATGTAGAAAACTGAAAGAGTTAGAAAAACAGATGGGCTTGAAGAACATGACCTCAACAAAGTAAAATTTACTTCTTCACATAAACTTTTGCTCCAAAATGAGTCACATGGTCCTATTTAATAACCAGTTCCAGGACAGCTGGGGCTACAGGGAGACCCTGCCTCGAAAAGACAAAAAAAAAAAAAACCAGTCTGGCTGAGAAGGCTGGTATATATTTGAGCACTTGAGAACAAGCTGAACCTCAGACCCTAAAGCTAAGATGAATCAATTGGAAATCGATTTTGGAAAAAATACAGCATCCCTGCCTTGGTTAGAGAAGCAAACAGAAGGAAAAAGACTGCAGTCAGAACGTTTGGAGGCTTGGACATGGTTGTCAACTGCCATCACTACACTATATTGCTAAGAACAGAATTCCACAAGAACTGTGCCTCCCCAGGATGTCTCCAGTCATTGTCAAGATCTGTCTTTGAAAAAGACAGGCAATTGCATTCTCTTTCTCTAAATATCTTCCAAATTGTTGTCATAAAAGTTGCAAAGTTGATATGCATTTAATAATATGCTATGCTTTAAGAATTCAGAGAGTCCTGACCTAAAATTACAAGGTGGAATTTTTTCTTTTTTTTTTCTTTTTCTTTAACTGTTTTTTAAATATTTTTTATGTGTATGAGTGTACTGCCTGCAAGTAGGTTGGTGCACCCTTGTCGTGCAATGCCGCAGAGGTCAGAACAGAGTGTCGGGTTCCCCTGGAACTGGAGTTAAAAACTGTTCTTAGCCACCATGCGGGTGGCTGGGAATCAAACCTGCATCCTCTGCAAAAACTATCTCTCCAGCCCCTAAAACTTTTCTTTTTCAAACACTGTTATTGAATTAGCTGCCCTGTGATAAAACAACATGACCAAAATCACTTGAGGAAATAAGGGTGTTTGGGGTTTATAGTCCTAGAGGGATAGTCCTAGAGGGATAGAAGCCATCAGGGGGGATGGGGGGAGAGGCAGGACATGGTGGCTGGAACAGGAAGCAGAGAGAAAAACCAGCAAGTGGAACAAGGCCAAAACCCTCAAAGCCCACCCTAGTGATGTACATCCTCCAGGAAGGCCTCCCTCCTAAAGTCAGTGACTTCCTTAAACACTCCCACCAAATGGAGATCAAGTGTTCAGATACTTGAGCCTATGGGGAGGGGGAGCACTTCCCAGTCAAAGTACCATAATCGTCAATATAAAAAGCCAATTCTATACGCACACAGTGTGACACTGGCTCACTCCTGTAATCCCAGAAATCAGGAACTGGAACAGGGGAAGTGTGAATTTGAATCCTGCCTACACTACACAGTGAGTTTGAGACAGAACAGGAAATGAAGCCCTATCTCCAAAACTAATCAAAACCAAAATTAATTCTAAAGAATCCATAGAATTTTATTGTAACTACTAAATAAACTTCTGAAGACAGAATAGACAGAGTGTTATAGAACTATTTTATTCTATATAATAGTAATGTGCAATAAAAATGAATTAAAATCTCTACAGTAAAGTCAAATGGTAAGCTTGAAGAGTCTCACTACAAACAAGGCAAAGAGTCCTTCACCTTGAGAATGCTACACCTGTGGCTCAGAAGGCACACCATTGTGGAAATGTCAAATTCCACGGACTTGATGGCAGACTTACCAATCCTAGCAGATTCCTTTTGAAAAGGTCAGAAAATTAATTTCAAAACTTCTAAATAGAAATGATTTAGAAAATAATAAATAGCAAAAATTGTATAACATCATCTATCTGATTCCAAGCCTACATACTAAAAAGGTACAGTTACAGCATATTGAAATTATTACAAATTATAGTTTATAGGATGATGCAGAGATAAACTTAGACATGTCAAATTGTTGACCAAGGAAAGTGTCAAAGCAAACAGTGACTTTTCTCAACAAATGAGTTGAAACAGATGAATATATGTAAAAATAAATGAACATGGGTCCTTGCTTTTCAGTATTAACAAAAATATAAATAAAAAACAGATTATAGGCCTAACAGCAAGCCAAAAAGAAAGAAAAATGCCTTTGAAAAGTGCAAAATGACTTTCACGTCCTATGATTTTTTTTTTTTTTTTGAGACAGGGTCTCCCTTTAATCCCAGCTGGCCTGGAGCTTGATATGTAGACCAGAATGGCCTTGAGCACAGATATCTGCCTGCCTCTGGCACCTGAGTTCGAGGATTAAAGGCATGTGACACCCCACCTGGCTTAAAGACCAGTTCTTAGCCACCATATGGGTGCTGGGAATCGAACCCAGGTCCTCTGGAAGAGCAGTGGGTGCTCTTAACCACAGAGCCATCTCTCCAGCCTTGAAATTTTGCTTTTTTACAACACTGAAGCAGGGACTGTATTGTATATCATTTTTCTGGTGTGTGTGTGTGTGTGTGTGTGTGTGTGTGTGTGTGTGATCATTTCTGGCATGTGTTTGTGGAGGTCAGAGGTAAACCTTGGATGCTGTTCTGCAGATGCTTTCTTTCTTTTTTTAAGGCAGAATCACTCATTGCTCATGTCTTTGGAACTCACCAACCAGGCTAAGCCGAACAGCAGACTCAGGGGATCTACCTGTCTCTGCCTCCCCAGAACTGGGATTGTGAGTGGTTGTTGCTATGTCCCCCTTGTTTTCTGTCTGTGATGGTGATCTGAACTCAGGCCACCATGCTTGTGTTACAAACACTTCACTGACTGTGCCATCTCTCCACTAAGAACTGTTTTTGAAATTAATAGTAATTAGTTGATTTTGTCAAAATTGATTTTTCTTTAGTTAAGCTATCCCTTTTTGCAGATGATATGATAGTTTACCTAATGAATGCTAAAAACTCCACCAGAAAACTTCTAAAAATGATTAAAAGTTTTAGTAAAGTGTTGGGCTACAAATTTAACCTTGAAAAATCAGTAGCCTTTCTTTACAGCAACAACAAACAAGTAGAGAAGGAATGTAAGAAGACCTTCACATTCACAATAGTCTCATAAATAATAAGATACCTGGGAACAAACCTAACCAAAGATACTAAAGACCACTACAACAAAAATTTTAAACCCCTGGAGAAGGAGATTGAAAATGACACCAAGCCGGGCGTGGTGGCACACGCCTTTAATACTAGCACTCAGGAGGCAGAGGCAGGCAGATCTTTGTGAGTTCAAGGCCAGCCTGGTCTACAGAGTGAGTTCCAGGACAGCTGGGGCTACAGGGAGACCCTGTCTCGAAAAGACAAAAAAAAAAGAGAGAGAGAAGAAAATGACATTAAAAGATGAAAAGACCTCCCATGCTCATGAATTGGGAAACTTAATATAGTAAAAATGTCCATTTTACCCAGATTGATATACAGATTCAATGCAATTCCAATCAAAATCCCTATGAGCTTCTTCACAGACTTGGGAAAAAAATCCTTAAATTCATATGGAAAAACAAAAGACCCCAAATAGCTAAAGCAACCCTGAGTGAAAAATGCAATACAAGGGGGCTTATCCTACCAGACTTCAAACTATATTACAGGGCCATAGTAATAAAGACAGCCTGGTACTGGCACAAAAACAGACCCATTGACCAATGGAACAAAATTGAAGAATCAAACTCGAGCTCATACAATTTCAGCCACCTCATGTTTGACAAAGGGGCAAAACACCCTCAATGGAGGAAGGATAGCATCTTCAGCAAATGGTGCTGGCAAAATTGGATCATCATTTGTAGAACAAAATTAAACTTCTACCTTTCACCCTGTACAAAAATCAACTCCAAGTGGATCAAAGATCTCAATGTGACACCTGAAACCCTGAAGGTGATAGAAGAAAAATTTGACAACAACCTACAAGACATAGGCATAGGAAAAGACTTACTAAATCAGACAGCAGCTGCACAGGAAGTAAGGTCAACAGTCAACAAATGGGACCTCATAAAACTCAAAAGCTTCTGTACAACGAAAGAAACAATCAAGGAGGTGAAGAGAAAACAACAGAGTGGGAGGAAATCTTTACCAGTGATACATCTGACACAGCATTAATGTCAAGAATATATATAAACTACTCAAAGAAGAAGATAAATGACCTACTCAAAAGTTGGAGTAAAGAGCAGAACAGAGACTTCACCAGGGAGGATTTAAAGATGACTGAGAAACATCTTAAAAAGTGTTTGACATCATTAATAATTAAGAAATTGAAAATTAAAACCACTCTCAGCTATCATCTCACTCCAATATGGCTAGCTAAGATCAAGAAAACAAAAGACAACAGATGCTGGAGGGATTGTGGGGAAAGGGGAACAGTCATCCACTGCTGGTGGGAATGTAAACTTGTACAACCACTATGGAAAGCATTGTGGAGAACCTTTAAAAGACTCGGAATGAGCCTACCACCTGACCCAGTCATACCACTTCTGGGTGTATACCCCAAAGACTCATCCTTCTGCAAAGATACATGCACATCCATGTTTATTGCAGCTCTCTTCACAATAACGAAGAGCTGGAACCAAATCAAATGCCCCTCAATAGATGAGTGGATGACAAAAAAATGTGGTTCATCTACACAATAGAGTACTATGCATAGGTAAAGAAAGATGGCATTATGAACTTTGCAGGTAAATGGATGGAGCTTGAAGCCATTATGCTGAGTGAAGTAACACAGTCCCAAAAAGACAAAAGGAGAATGGTTTCCCTCATTTGTGGATGCTAACACCAAATCCCCCAGATGAAAGGCAAGCTGAATAACATTATTGTTATACTTCTGTTTATATGAAAGCAACTATGCTTTTATAATGTGAATCTCTCAATGGGCTCTAGAATCCACCCACCAATTATTTTCAGACTCTGTAACTACTGTATATGGGTAGAGAGTATGTATCCGTATTTTAGAGTAATATAAAGTTAATGGAGGAAAATATGAATTCCTAAGCATTACAAAAAGACTGAGAGAAAGATGCAGGACAGGTTTGGCAGAATGCATGATCTGGGGTGGGGTGGGGTGGGGTGGGGGAACGGAAAGGGGAATATGCCTGAACTGAATTGAAAAATGATGTCTAAAATAAACAAAACATTAATAAAAAATAAAAGTAGAATACAAACTTAAGTTCAGAAGTAAATTTCAAACTAAGAATAAGTTACAATAAAAAAAACGTTTTTAAAAGGCCGACAAAAAAGGCAAAATAGAAAATTAAAAATAAGACATAGATTCATTATTTTTAAAATTTGATAACTAGGCTTGTATCCTGAAATATTAAAAACATTATTATAATCAAGGAGACAAAGTAAAAACAATATGTACCAGTGAAGTGATTCAAGTAAATACTTCACCAAAGAAAATGTGAGTGTTGGCTTTGCTGATGCCTCTGTCTCCTGTAGCCGCTTGCTGTCAGCCATGCTCTTCAACACTGTGATCAATGGCCAGAACGTGGGTCGTGTCCCTTCAAGCTGTTTGCAGAAAAAATTAAAAAGACAGCAGAAAACTTCCATACTCTGAGCCCTGGAAAGAAAATATTCTGTTGTAAATGTTCTTCCTTTCACAGAATTATTCTAAGATTCATGTGCCAGGTCGGTGACATCACACACCATAATGGCACTGGCAGCAAGTCCTTCTACGGGGAGAATTTCAAGGATAATAACTTGGTCCTAAAGGACAGAGGTCCTGTTGTCTTGTCCATGACAAATACTGGACCAAACACATTTCCTAGATTTGCATTTGCACATTGAGACAGAGTGGTTGGATGGCAAACACATGGTCTTGGGAAATGTGAAAGAAGGCATGAGCATCATGAAAGCCAGAAGAGCTTTGGGTCCAGGAATGACAAAATCAGCAAGACCACCACTGCTGACTGTGAACAGCTCTGATATTTTTGATTGTGTGTGTCTTCACCACTAGACCACTCCTTCTGCAGCTCAGGAGAGCAAACCCCCCCCCCTTCTTCTCACAGTGTCCCACAATCATAGTGCTCTTCATGCAGTTATTTGGGTTACATATTCTCATATTCCCCTCCAAGTCTAGCAGGATTACAGAGTTAAGTTTATGAATATGAATAAAAACTAAGTAAGAACTGTTAAAAGAAAATACAGTGTTAAATGTGCACATGTAATGATACTCATTATTATTGCTTAAATAAATTTTTAAATGTACAAATTACCACTATGTGAATGCTATAATGCTAAAATTTTAGAGTTCTTGCAAACATTTATGGCAACACTTTAAAAAAAATACAGTATATATTTTATTGAATTTTGTGCATTTCATATAATACCTGTTATTCACATTTAGACTCCCTTCCCTATCTTCAGGCCCCCATACCCTCCCACCAAGTTTCATGCTTCCTGTCATACAAGTTAAGGTGTACCAAGTTAATTTTGTGTTCCCAGGTGTCCATTGCTGTAAATTCAGCCACTGAATCCTAGTCAGCCTAATGAGCTATATAACTCCCTTAAAGGTCAACTCTCCTCCACCCAGTAGTGATAGCTGTCAATAGTACCTCAGCTAAGATTGGGGCCTCGTACCCTTTTCCCCATTTGCATGGGTTTGGTATGTGCTTTAACACTGCTTTGAGTTCGTGTGAGCAAGTTCCCAGCTGGCTAGAAAACTGTTTCCTTGTGGTCATCCACCAGCCCTGGCTCTAAAAATCTTTCTGTCACCTATTCCATGGTCCCTGACCCCTGGGTGGGCAATGCTTAGTACAGGAGTCCTAGCCAAGAATGTGCTGTCTGAAGTCTCTCTCTACATTTTGGGCAGTTGCAGCTTTGTTACTCATCTTCTACTACATGAGGAAGCTTTGCTGGTGAGAGTTGTTCTCTCTGTTCCATTTCACTATTTTCCATGAGCTTTATATATGTCTCTTACAGCAGGGCATCTTACAGTCACTTATTCTTTGTGTTTAACCAGTTGTGGAAGTCTCTAATAGTCTCTATCTGTTGCTAAAGAAGGCTCTTTGATAAGTGGTGAGAGGTATACTTGTCTAAAAATTTAGTTTTGTACCTTTTTCTTTTTGTTTGTTTTTGAGACAGGGTCTCCCTGTAGCCCCAGCTGCCATAGAACTCTCTATGTAGACCAGGTTTGCCTTGAACTCACAGAGATACACCTGCCTCTGCCTCTTGAGTGCTGGAATTAAAGGCATGTGCCACCATGCCAGGCCTTAGTTTTTATATTTTTAATTATGTGTACTTATGTGTGTTGGTGGGTGGGATTGTGAACATTAGTATGGGGACCAGAAAAGGGCATCAGATCCTCTGGAGCTGAAATTACAGGTTGTTGCAAGCCAGAAAAGGATGCTGCTAGAAACTGAATTGTAGCCCTTTGCAAGAGCAGTCCACCCTCCTAACTGCTGAGCCATCTGTCCAGCTTCTGAAAACACTTTTAAACTTAAAATTGCACAGTTACTTTGTAAAACAGCTTGGCAGTTTCTTCAAATGTAAAAGACATCTTATAATACATCATAAATACTCTACTGGCAGATGTTTACTTAAGACAAATGAAGGCATATGTCCACACCATGCTTGCATGCTGCTGTCTATGGGAATTTTATTCATAATAACAAAACCCGAATTAGTTTAACAAAATGTTTTACAGGCATGCAATGCAGTACTGCTCAGCAATAAAGCAACAATAACAGGAGCAAACTGCTAAGCTCACGCACACAACAGGGAGCATGAAGCTTGCCAGCAGTGTGATGATGAACGAAGTCAGACACAAGAGACTACTAGTGGAAGTCTTCATTTATGCGTTTACTTTGTGGAAATTCAAAGCTATAGCATTACAAAGCCTTTCAGTGGCCTTCTGGGCCCACAGGCTAGATTCAGGGTTCCAAAAAGATAAGAAGAAACATCTGTGACTGTTGAAGCTACTATAAAACCAAATTGTGGTGATACGGTAACTGTCACAGAAATTCACCAAAATTCTGAGATGCAATTTAAAAAGGATGGTATTTATAGTACATAAATCTTCAAGTTAAAATTTAAAATATTTCAGGGATAGGAGACATACTAAAACTGACCAAATAAAAATTCATAGGAAAACTGATGATCTAATGAAAGACCACTATGACCATAGAGTGGAGAACACTGAAGTCCAGGAAAAAGTCAAAGAACATAGTGGGGATGAAAGTCAGTTAGTAGAACGCTTTCCTAAGAGTCAGGAACTTCTCACTTCCATCCCCAGCACAGAAACAACTTGTTCCCAGCCCAGTGCCTGCAGGGAAATCACTGTGTTCAACATCCATAAAAGTAAAATGAAGCTGCTCTCACAGAATCAAAGGAACTCATTATTTGTATATCTATGTGCCATCATTGGACAGGGAATGAGTGTTAGTCTATTAAGATGGAGACACTTGAATTCTATAGGGAGAGAAAGTGGCACTTTTCACTTAGATTGCATTTGTAGTATTCAAAACGATTTGTAGTGCCTTGGAACGAGAAGGGACAGGGGAATATCAAGATGTCAGTTTGCAAAGCATTGCAAGGTTTCCAGTCCTGTCTGAGCAGAAACATGTCTTCAGATGCAGACAGAAATCTCTGTAGCTTACTGGCAAGGCAGATGCCCCAGGGAAAACCAGAGGTCACACAGTTACACAAAGTCTATGATAGAATTACAGGTGAAGGGATGTGGCAAATGATGGCCCTATGGAACTTCCGTGTTTCAGAAGGTCATTATGTTCTTAAAATCCTAGCAGTGATGTTAGTTACTTGAGCTATGTAACTCCAAATACCAGTGGATGTTACTGACACTCAGATGCCAACATCTTGTGGTCCCCTCTGGGATGACCCTCTTGTGGACCTGCTCCATCACTTCCCTGGGAATGAGCCAAAAGTCAAAGGCCAAGTCAGAAGAGAACAAACCCTCAGAACTTCATTCACCCTTCCAAGTCAGTTTCTCTTCAGTTTTCTCATGAACATTTCCACATCCATAGCTTAAGTCTGAATTACTCAGAAACATAGCAAGGATGGTTGACAGCTAATCCTCAGTCACAGAGCTAAGATCACTACTCTCACTTTTGTCTTAATCATCCAAAGACTGTCTTCATTTTCCTGTCATAAATGTAGGTTATTAATATTCCTCTCATGGAGATGTGAAAAAAGTAAGAGATATAAAGTTCTGAAAATCATGTAAGTAATTTGCAAATCTGAGACTATTGTCTGTTACATAATAAATATTATATAATTTCACTGAAGAAACCCTAAAATAAATGTAAAAACATGCTCTCCATATTTTCTAGATGGAACAAATGATTTTTGACATAATTAGTGTGAGTGATTCTGGAATAGAGAGAGACATGGTCCTGGGCTACAAGGAGGAACCATTATCACAGATCATTAATGACAGAGACACCTGCTAGAGGCGATAAGGCCCTACTGTCGAAGACTTGATGTAAGCATGGGAAAGATGTATTGAGACCGCACTTGCAAGTGTACAGTTGGTCTCTGGAATACCAGAGAGTGTTACCAAAGGCCACTAAACCAATAAAGCAAATATAGGTCTCCTTGAGTCAAGCAAGACTCCTCTGTCAGCACCAGCTACACCTCGCCTGCCTGGAAATACTGTGCAGCAGTGGCAGCCATATGCCCGTGTATCCCAAATCTAATTGGCATTAGCTCTCTCCTTGAGGAATAACCCATGGCTGATGCCACAAGCTTACATCCTTTAGTGGTTAGGAGATGTTATAAGCCACAGTAAGACCCTGTCATATTTTGTTTTGCTTTGTTTTGTCTTTTCGAGACAGGGTCTCCCTGTAGTTTACAGAAAAAACGTAATTCATGGATTAACATACCATCCAAACATCTGTGTCTATAGCAAAGTAATCTACCATAGCAATTAGTACTGTTTAAATACCTATATATCTAATTGCTTGTGCTTCATTAGTAGGATTGAAAGGTTATTCCTGGACAAACTGTCAGCCAATGAAAGGAAACAGCCAGAATTGACCAGAGTCCAAGACAACAGCTCCAGAGAAAGTAGACTGTTTTGCTTCTCGTCCACCTGTGCCCCTTTTCTAAGCCTAGGGAACAATCTGCAGAAGAGGGAGTGTGGTAGAATGTAAGGGCTGTGATTGGGGTGAATGGTGAAACTACAACAATATAGACTGGACACTTATTTGATCAACTTGATTGAACATACAAGCCCCCCCAGCTGGATGGTGGGACCCTTGGGCTGTGTGGGTTTGGGCAAAACTGCTTGCAAATTGGTTTTACATGAAGGATGCTTGTACTCATAAATTATTACTTATTGTTAAAAAATGAAAAAAAAGAAGTAATAGAAAAAAAGTGAGGGGGAAATTGAGACAGCATGAAAAGGCCTGCTGAGACAGGTTTCTGCTTCTTTATTCCTGCCTAGCACTGGTGCATGGTTGGAATTTAATTAGATACCAGCATGTTCAGTCCTGGCTGTGAAGGTCAAGGACAAGTTGTCCTTTGAGACAAAAGATCCAATGCTATCCCAGTTTCCCAGCTCAAGATCACAGCTGTTGTCTATTGTACAGTTGAATCATCATCATTTAACCAAACAAATGTAGACTTGCCTCATGTAGTTTCTCTCCCCTTTGTCCATCATCCTAATACTCCCAAGAATACCTGAAATACAGAAAAAAACAGATACAAGAGATACATCATATTTATAACATTGATCCAGTGATAAGAGCAATAGTTACAATCTTTTGTCTATAAAAGGGCCAGCAGTAAATATTGAATATCTATAGTTAAAGACTTAAATACTATATATTTCTTTGTTGTACTTACTCAGTTCTGCTGCTAGATTCAAAAAATAACCACACATGTTTAAGCAAGTGTGTCTGCTTAGATTAAATTTCTTTACTTTTATTTCATTTTTCAGAATAGATTTTTATTGAATTTTGGTGCACTCGATTTCTTTTGTGAACATTGACATTTATATTTGTTGGTGTTATAGAGATATTTTTCAATTATATCAAATGCAAAATAATTATTATTTTGCTGGTCTTACTAGAGCAAGGCAAAGAAGACCATGGATGGAAGGCCATACATTCTGCTCTGCCTTATGAACATAAAGAACAATTGCTTTATTGCATTTCTTCTTGTTTGTACCATTCTCTCTTAGAGAGAAAACTGCTGCTTATGAAACTCGGTAAGTAAACAAAACCTCAAGTTCAGACAACTTCTGAACTTTAAAAGTTTACAAGCCTTCCTACCCTATCCCAGGTTGTAGAAGCAGTCACTACTGCGTGGAGAGGGGACCTTGGAGGACTGAGCCTCAAAGTTGTTCACGGAAGCCCATGGATACAGCTTTTCTTGTCAGCATTCATACTGGGTTGGACTCTACTGTGATGTATCTGCCCTCAAGGTGTTCTTGCTCCTGTAAGTAATTCCAGTAAACTCACAGGTTCACTAAAGTAGAGGTTATTAGAACAGTTCTTTGGTCTGTTGGTACTCTGTTAGGAAGAATACATGCTTGTTTATGGTTCCACAGGAAAAGTCACACAGCAATCACACCACACTCTTCACATGTCCAAATGGCTAGGCCAAACACTTTACCAAATACAGTGGGAATTCTCAGTATTGTGAGTCCTACCCTGTTACTTGACAGATGCTTCTGATCCTCACCCTCATTTGAGCACAAGAAAAATCACAAGTAACAGAAATGTGGCTGTTACCTGCTGGCTGAAGAGGACTGTGTGTTCCTAGTAAAGGGCAAGTTCTTTATCCTGGGTTTCAAGGCACTTTCTTTATCCAGATATGTCCTGCCTGGGCTTATTTTACTGAAAGGAAAGTAGACTCATATATTTCACCCCATTCGTGGCAGGAAAAGCCCGTGCTGTACATGACTTTGTTATTTAATGGCATCTGCATGAGTGTGCCATGAGACTTTCTTATAACTAGCAAAGTCATGTAAAACACCCATCCTGAGGCATGTTATAACTTTTACTTAGAAACCAAATCCTGCTGCATTGCTGTCTTCCATACTGCCTATTTCCAATCATGAGGACAGATAACAATCTGCTTCTAAAACACTTGCATTACACTAAAATACTCTCTCTCCACAATAGTCTACCTACTGACCTGTTAAGTGCTCAAGGAAAAAACGTGAAAATATAGTGAATATATGCTTGAAATGTCATGCTTTAGTGAAACTTACAGCTTTCCCCTTCAACTTAAGTACAAAGAATGATTGGTTAGCACTTTTGCAAAAAATTTCAGATAAAATCTATGTGATGTGTACAGTGGAATGAGGGCTAAATGTGCTTTTAAACTTGTTGGAAACTATATATCAGTGCTTGAACAGGTCATCCATCACACAATCAAGCTTTTATTGGAAATTCTGACACCAATCTCCTTAGCTAGAAAACCTTGAAACTCTATTTTAAAAGCAGAATAGCATCAATGATTTTGTAAAAGGATAAAAATGTCTTTCATTAGCATCTTCCCTAGTGAAAATGTATAATTACACTTCAACAATCATTCTTTAAGTATTATATATTATCTCATTTTACATGTATCTACTTTATCATTGTCTACTAACAATTCATTTTAAATATCAAAGCAATACTCCAAGAACCTCTGAGTGTTAAAAGTGCCAAGAGTGGTGGAAGAAAGATGAATGAAATCTTAAAGTCTCCTAATTATTAATTTTATAATTCTGAAAAACTTAATAACTGAACCTCTGTTTCCACATTTAAAATGAGATTGTTTTGAGACTTAATGGAGAAATATAAGTAATTAACAGTGTACATTAGATATAGTACATGTTCAACACCCAATATGAATAAAATGATTACATAGTAAGCATAGATAAACTTGAATTCCAAACATCCTATTGACATTCAATTGACCTCCACAGAGCACAACAGCTACAAAAATTGTTTACAGGTTATCTTTTAGTCATATCTTATTCAGCATTAGATGTAGAAACTGGTGTTCCAAATTTGGAAGTTTTTTTTTTTTTTTTTAATCTCAGAACATAGTAAGAACACCTATCCAGATGGAGAGAATGGTGTTCTGATTGAAAGCCATTTCTCATTGAATTAAATGTGCTTAAGGTTTTCACAGTTAAAAATAAAATATAGGATATCTAATCATGTTTGAATTTGAGAAACTTTAAAAAATATAATTCTGGGGTTTGAGAGTTGGACAGTGATTAAAATCACTAGTTGTTCTTGCAGAAGACCCAAGTTTGGTTCCCAGCACAACTACCTGTAACTCCAGTTCCAGAAGAACTCTGCTTTGGCGATGCTTAGAAACAGCTGCAAATCCTGTATTTTAACTTCAATTTAGAATACAAAGACATGGCAGGGACACAAATATGAAGCATGTAGTTTGAAAATTGTAAAGATCTTGCCCCCCAGACATTCTGTACATAGGAAAAATCCTACTAACTCTAAAATGTACAACCCATTGTGATCCAACTTTGAATCTTTGATTCCATAGAAAGCCTTCACTTCTTCCTATGCATGAAAGATGTAATGGTCTCTTAGTATTAACCATGTAGTGTGCACTTACTTCATATTAGATGCAGATCTATTTGACCCTCCTACTTTTGGTTTTCCTGAATAATTGATATTCATCTTTAATATTTTAAAATCAATGATCTATTGATTAGTGCATCAGTTCTTAACATAATATCTTTTCATCACAATAAACTTAAATTTTTTTTATTTTTATTTTATTCATTTTTGTATGTGTATAAATGTACTGCCTGCATGCAAGTTTGTGCACCCGTGTCGTGCAATGCTGCAGAGTTCAGAAGAGGGTGTCGGATTCCCCTGGAACTGGAGTTCTCCTGGAATTGGAGTTTCAGATGGTTCTCGGCCGCCATGTGGGTGCTGGGGATCGAACCTGGGTCCTCTGTAAGAGCGGTCAGTGCTCTTAACCGCTAGGCCATCTCTCTAGCCCCCATCACAATAAACTTAAAAGGAAACTCTTACTGGTCATACTTATGGTCCGAATTGCACACCAGCCTGTGTTATCTACCTCCTTTATGTAGTCTTCTTCATAATCATCTTGACCATCTTACCATCAATGAAGCATTTATTTATTGTTACTGGACTCTTATATTTATGGATCTGTGATGATTTTACACTCAAAATTCATAACAATCTTCACATATTCTGAGGATTCTTCCATATTTTTAAAAATATTTTTTAAATTTTATTTATTTTTATGTGTATGAATGTACTGTCTGCATGTAGGTTTGTGCACCTGTGTCATGCAATGCCACGGAGGTCAGAAGAGGGCGTCGGATTCCCCAGGAACTGGAGTTAAAGACGGTTCTCAGCCGCTATGTGGGTGCTGGGGATCCAACCCAGGTCCTCTGCAAGAGCAGTCGGCACTCTTAACGGCTAGGCCATCTCTCCAGCCCCCATATTTTTCTGATGAAAGTACTAAACCCAGAGACTTTTAAAGTAAAGTTATTTAGCTAATTTATAGTCACAATAAAATGTAGCACATCTGGGCTTCAAATCTAAGACCAAGTTTTTAACTATTTTCACAATACTAAGATTATATTCCTTTATGCATCAGATTGCATTTTTATGTTTTTACTTTTGATTACATGGCAGGTGTTGCTCTTGGCGACATGCATTTTAAGTTCACTGTATATCTTTGTACACAGCACTATTGTTGTACTCTTAAATAGGTGAGGACACCAAGGTCCAGCACAGCAAATCAATTGTGCATCACTGGTAGTAAGTAGTACACAGGAGGTAGTAAACCAAGGAAGCCCTTCAGTGCTTAAACTACATAAGAAGTAAATCAATTTTAACATCTTAATTATAGGTACCATGTAATATTTGGTATGCTCACATAACTAACATATATTGTACTTTTCTGAAGTTTAGAATGAGCTATGTAGAATATATTTTATCTTCAGTTTGATTTACAACCAAATAATTGGTAGCGCATAAATCAGACACATGAAATTTGTAACATAAAAATGTTGCTCAACCTTTATACATACTCAGAAAAATACCTATTCACCTTCAAATGCCTTAGCTCTCTATGACCCAAATCTGGGTAGTGGATTCAGTAGATATTCTTTGCTTCTTCTAGTGTTTGGAGTACAAAGCTATGCCACTGTGCAACTGCTTAATGCCTTTGGAGTGGACTATGCTGCCCTCAGGTACAGAACTTTACCTTTACCTCTTTTGTGTCTGCTTGAACTGCTCCTTTTGTCCCAGAGGACAACATTGGGTTAGTAGCGACTAGCAAATATTTCTCAGAAATGTTGCTCAACTCTGAAACCCAAGAACTGAAAGATCATTGGAAAACTCAAAGCAGACCCTTCTTTCTTATTCTCAGTACCCAAAACCAGGCCTTCAAAATAAAATAATTTCGTAAATATTAGATTTTCTTCCCAGTTCCCACCTTAGTCCTGTTATACTCCTCAGTCCATCCAGAGAGACAAGATAAGTCTGAAACCAAAGGTAAGGATGCTCATGTTAAAATGGAAGACATGGCAATGTGTATACGCCACCAGGTCTCCCACTGCAAAAGACAAAGGGGAGTGAACAGGGGAACCCGCCTGGCATGTACTGCAAAGCAGAAATGGAATAGGTTGAAGTCATGCTGTTGTTGATTTCAATTATGTGTAAAATTAAAAGAACACACAAGAAGATCATTATTGTTCATCATGCCACGCTAATGAATATTCAACTGCTTGAAAGCAGCTCTCTCTTTAAAAGATTTGCAAGGACAAATTTTAATGGTATTATGGTTAATTGTGTCTTTAATTAAAACTATAAATTGCAGCACCTTAAATAGTTTTACTGAACTAAAAGAAAAAAATAAGAACCCTGGTGTTCAATGAGGAAAACTCAACTTTCTTCATCTAAACTCTTGGAAAGTGATGTTGATCACATTTTTTTTAAATTAATTTTTATTGATGCTTTGTGCATTTCATACATTTTTTTCCAATTCAGTTCAGGCTTATTTCCCTTTCCCTCCCCCCCACCCCCACCCCATCCCAGATCATGCATTCTGCCATAACTGTCCTGCATCTTTCTCTCAGTTTTTTTTTTTTTCATTTTTAGCTATAAGTGATAATCCATGAGTACAAGCATCCTTCATGCAAAACCTATCTGCAGGCTGTTGTGCCCAAACACCTACAGCCCCACCATCCAGTGGGGGGTGACAGGTTGTTTGTTCAATCAAGTTGATCAAATGAGTGTCCAGACTACATTGCTGTAGTTTCACCATTCACCCCAATCGCAGCCCTTACATTCTACCACGCCCCCTCTTCCGCAGGTTGTTCCCTAGGCTTAGAAAAGGGGCACAGGTGGATGAGAGGTAAAACAGTCCACTCTCTCTGGAGCTGTTGACTTGGACTCTGGTCAATTCTGGCTGTTTCCTTTCATGGGCTGACAGTTTGTCCAGGAATAACCTTTCGATCCTACTAATGAAGAACAAGCAATTAGATATATAGGTATTTAAGCAGCACTAATAGTTATGGTAGGTTACTTTAGCATAGACACATGTTTGGATATGTTAATCCATGAATTACAATTTTCCCCCCTGTTAAATATGACAGGGTCTTACTGTGGCTTATAACATCTCCTAACCTGTAGAGGATGTAAGCTTGTGGCATCAGCCATGGGTTATTTCTCCAAGGGGAGAGCCAATAGCCAATTAGATTTGGGATATACAGGCACATGGCTGCCTCTGCTGCACAGTATTTCCAGGCAGGTGAGGTGTAGCTGGTGCTGACGGTGGAGTCTTGCTTGACTCAGGGAGACCCATATTTGCTTTATTGGTTTAGTGGCCTTTGGTAACACTCTCTGGCATTCCAGAGGCCATCTGTACACTTGCATGTGTGGTCTCAATACATCCCTCCCATGTTAACGTCAGGTCTTCGGCAGCAGGGTCTTATTGCCTCTCCTCCTGTAGGTATCCCAACTTAGAGGCAAGGAGCCCTTACCTTTTGTGGGGCCTTAGATCCCCTGGCCAACATCCACCTGGTAGAACAATTTAACATGCTTCAAACCATTTCCCTAGAAATAGAAGTCAGGAGAATGCATTTGTGTACTTAATTCCTTTATCAATATTATTAAATTGTGATTGTATAGACTTCCAATTACACAAATAAAATCTGTAGACTCAAGTTCACTGGCCAATGAAC
The DNA here is from genome assembly GCA_009823505.1 of Rhizomys pruinosus. Taxonomy (NCBI): domain Eukaryota; kingdom Metazoa; phylum Chordata; class Mammalia; order Rodentia; family Spalacidae; genus Rhizomys; species Rhizomys pruinosus. The sequence goes on along the minus strand of VZQC01003447.1, from coordinate 1,222,941 downwards.
ATTAAAAACAATAGCACTTTGTTATTCTCTATTAAAATTGCAGGGTGAGGCTGGTTAGCTCAGTTGGTTAGAGCATGTTGCTAATAACGCTAAGGTTGCTGGTTCGATCCCCATATAGGCTAGAAGTTCTTTGGGGCTGGAGAGATGGGTCAGTGGTTAAGAGCGCCAACTGCTCTTGCAGAGGACCTGGGTTTGATTCTCAGAACCCACATGAAGGCTAAGAACTGTCTTAAACTTCAGTTCCAGGGGAATCCAAGGTCCTCTTCTGACCTCCTCAGCATTGCACGACATGGGTGCACCAACCTACATGCAGACAGTACACTCACACACATAAAAATAAATAAATAAATAAATAAATAAATAAATAAATATTTTAAAATGCAGAACATATTTCCCACTAAATTTTCTATTATGTACTTCATTTTGTAATAATTTTATTCATTATTTTTTATGTTTATGAGGGTACTGTCTGCATGTAGGTTGGTGCACCCGTGTCGTGCAATGCCGAGGACGTCAAAAGGGGGCATCTGATTCCCCTGGAACTGGAGTTAAAGACAGTTCTTAGCCACCATGTGGGTGCTGGGAATCAAAGCTGGGTCCTCTGCAAGAGCAGTTAGCGCTCTTAACCACTGAGCCATCTCTCCAGCCCCATTTTGTAATATTTTTATTAATTTTGGAGAATTTCATGCATTTTGACCATATTCAGACCCCTTCCTCCACTCCTACTTTGATACCTTCCCTTCCCCCAAGTGTTCTCAATTATTCATATTTATTTTTAAGAATCCTATCCAGTCTAATTTGTGTTCCCCAAATGCTCTTCAGTGTGGATCTATTACCAGGTTCCTGTTTATCTATTCAGTGTCACAGCCTTAATAAAAACTGACTCTTGCACTCCCAGCAGCTATCAGTTATTAATGGTTCCTCAGCTAATGTTGGGTCTTCTTGCCCAGCTCATCCCTCTGTGATGGCATTTTGCCTTGAGCTTGTCTTGTGCATGCTGTCACAATTGTTGTGAATTCACATGTGTAACAGCACTTCTGTCTGGAAATCACTGACCCTTAGTCCTCTAGTCTGACCCTTAGCATCTTCCCACCACTCTCTTCTGCAATGTTCACTCATGGGAAATTTCTGCTCCTCAAATCTTTTGTATCCAAAAAACTGTAACTTCACACAGTTGAGATTAATGTGTGCAATGCTGAATATTTACACTGCAACAAACCTATCATAAAATAGCATATTTAAGATCTTCAGCAAAAAATTAAATCAGTATTTTTTTCTACTTAGTACCTGTCTGGTTTTATAGATTTTGTTGTATATTAATCTTAACTTGTCTTTAAAAATAAATTTAAAGAAAATTAACTAAATTTATGATTTCTGGCTAAGTTAGGAAAATGATGGTAGAAAATAGCAAAACTAAAATCCGAACAAAGAAAATGAAATGCATCTTTGAAGGTGATATATATATATATATATATATATATATATATATTCTAAAGACCACAAGTTTGACTAAAAATGGATGTTAATCAGACTTAGTCAGGCCATTGCTCTAGTTTCACTTCCAGTTGTGATAAAATACTTTAAGAAATGCAATGTTAAGAGATAAAGGGATTATTTTGCTTACAGTTCCAGGTTACAGACCACCATTGTATGAAAGTCAGAACAGCAAATCGAAGCAGCTAGTCACATCCACAAGTCAAGAGCAGAGAAGAGTAAGTTCATATATGCTCATTTGGTGTCATCACCCTCTCTACACCTACACAGTCAAGGGTCCCATGCCTGGAGGATGGTGCCACACATGGTGAGCTTGTTCTGCCCACATCAATTGTTGTCAGCTGAACAATCCCCCACAGACGTCTCAGTAGGCTGACTTGATCTAGAAGATTCCTCAGAGAGACTCTATTCTCAGATGTTTCCATACTGTGCAAAGCTAACAGTTAAAACAAACTACCACAGCCACCACAACAGAAGCACGTAGCTCAGGGCATGAGTTCCCTTAAAGAATGCACCATTCCAGGTATTAACTCCTAGGTTAGTAGCATCCACCCACTTTTATTTCATACTTCTCACTCCAGTGATACCCATAAGCTAATGCATTAAACTTGGTGGAAATCCATAAAGTGAGGGGAATAGCACATAGGAAAAGAGATCTAAATACCACCAAACTATCTTGTATGAAAGTCACAAAAACGAATAGAAAAAAATTAAAAGTTGGTTAATAAACCCATTAATAAATAAACAAGTTCTCCGCTGATGTGTTTTATAGATTAGCAGATGAAACCAGAGATAAGGTTTTATCTCTGGATGAAATAAGTTTCTATTCTCTTCAGAATCCTCCTAGATCTCTCTGGTGAACTACCACCTGCTGCTTACAGTATAAATAATTCAGATCAGGGCAGAATAATATCCTGACTCCAGAATGGGCATGAGACCCTGTCTTCTTTGAGTTTTCCAACTCTGTTAGTGGTATTTGGTACCAAAATTTCTCCACGACAACAATTTACACGACCATTTTTCAATTCAGCTGAGAAATGCTGAAACTTTCCTTCTGTGAGCCTATATGAAGAACAAAAATTATTCGATTTCTAGGACAGAATAATGTTACAATGGTAATTCAAAATTTCTACAGCCATTTATCATCTCCTCCTCTAATGTGCAAAATATTCTACCATGTGCACATGCTATACTACACAAATTATAAGCATATAATATTTATTCTGGAACCCATGTTATTTTACAGACCTATTTTTTATTTTCCATTTTAAGAATAACAATATTTAAGGAAATATGTTTCAAGTAAATTTTGAACCACGGGGTCTCCTGACAATTTGCTAGCCCACAGAAATGAGAGTGGACATCTGAATGCAAACTTTAGCTCTCAACATTGTCCCTACATTGTTCTAGCAGAAATCACCTACAGACCCTCAGATACAGGATCCCACTGGCTGGAGATTATGCATAGCTCTTGTGTCCCTGAATCCAAACAAGCTGGACTGATTCCTTCAGGGAATGACAGTGCCTTGCTCCCATTATTGATTCTGAGGCTCTTGTTCATTAAGACCTAGCCAGTGGAAACCCGAATATGAACTGGATCTGTAATATTTTTCCATAATCTCATTATTTACTTACATTGTTTCCTAAATTTTAGCAAAATGAAGCATCTGGAATTCATTTTTTTCTCAGACCTCCTAAACCTCTGAAACCAGTCATTTTTCTCAAGTTTCTTTCATTAAAATCGGTTTCTAATTTTCTCTTTCATACCATTATTTTTGTAATTACAGTGTATTGTAACCTAAGTTTTCATATCCAACATGACTGGTGCAATGACATAGCTTTCCCTGTACTTTTTAGACATATATATATATATATATAATTTGTGTGTATAATTTTGAAATGTTTAATTTTCATTAAAATACTTGATTGAAGATTTTCCATATCATACAATATATAATATATAATATATATTTACATAGTATATAGTATATATGTTATATAAACTATACGAGAGAGAGAGAGAGAGAGAGAGAGAGAGAGAGAGAGAGGGAGAGATGATATGCAATAGATTATGTGCATTGTATAATACATTGTTACATAATATATAATTATATTGAACTATATATTATATATAGTAATGTATATGATTATATCTGAAAAGAAACATAAAGTAAGCTAGAGCCACTGTTTGGAGGACAAGTTTATGTTTTATAAAACCCATGATTCAATGTAGCCCTAAAAGGAAAAGAAGGCTGCAATCCTGTCTTTCTTGTTCACTGTTGCATCTCCTTTCTTAAACGTGGTGCTTTCAATTCACTGAACACTTGAAAGTAGTTAGCTATTTAGGCAATTTTCTTTTCTTTTTCTTCAAAGTATTTTCATTGAATTTTTGTTCATTTTATACAGCATATCTTAATCATCTTTATACCCCTCCCTCAGCTGTCCCCTTCCATAGTTCCCCCACTCCCTGCCCCCAATTTCATGTACTGTCATTTGTTAAGGCCTATTGAGCCAAGTTACTGTATCCATCCTTCCCTCAGGAAGTTCATCTACTGTCTAGTCAGCCTATCTGGAGTCTCTCACTTGAAGATTGGCTCTTCCTCACTGAGCAGTAATTAGCTGTCAATGGCTCTTAGGCTAAGATTGGGACCTGCTGCTGACTTCCCCCATTCTTTTTTTTTTTTAATTCAAAACAAATTTTTGATTGAACTTTTGTGCATTTCATAGATCATTTCTTAATCAAATTTAGACCCATTCCCCGACCCCGCCAGAACTCATGCATTCTGCCATACGTGTCTTTCAACTTTTGCTCAGTCTTTTTAAAATTTTTCAATGTGGAAGTTTACTGTTTTGGGCAGAAGTTTACTGTTTCAGTCAGTTCTTTGACCCAGTCTTTGTTGTTGTTGTTGTTGCTTCCAATTTGTACCACTCTAAAATATGCATTTATACATGCACACATATACCAAAATTATGAAATCTGAAAATAAAATATAGGTTAATTTCAAAGCATGCTTAAGGATTCACATTTTGACCATAGAGCTGTATGAAGATAAAGGAAAATATTACTTTACATTTCTACATTACATAACAACTTGATGAGTAACATCAGGTATTATATTTACTAAAAAAAGAGAAAATTATAATTATTCAGTTTGCCTTACAAATATATTTGGTGCTAGGATCCACAAATGAGGCTCAGTATACATTGTTTATTTTTCTGGGACTGTACTTCACTTAGCATAACAGCTTCTAGTTCCATCCATTTACCTACAAAGTTCATGATGTCATCTTTCTTTACCTTTGCATAGAACTCCACTGTGTAGATGTACCACATTTTCTTTATCCACTCATCCATTGAGGGACACTTTGGTTGCTTTTAGCACCTCACTATTGTGAAGAGAACTGAAATAAGCAGAGATGTGTATGTATCTCTGTGATGAGTCCTGTGAGTATATACCCAGGAATGCTGTGACTGGGTCAGGTGGTAGGCTCATTTTGAGTCTTTTGAGAGTTCTCCACACTGCTTTCCATAGGGGTTGTAAGAGTTTGCATTCCCACCAGCAGTGGATGAGTGTTTCCCTTTCCAGACTGAAGAAGATACCAGAAGAAGGATGGACCTTCTATGCTAATGAATTGGAAGAATTAATATAGTAAAAACAACCATCCTGCCAAAAGTAATATACAGATTCAATGCAATCCCAATTAAAATTCCCATGAGTTTCTTCACAAAACTCTAGAAAAAAAAGCACCCTATAGTTCATATGAAGAAAAACAAAAAAGACCCCAGGTAGCCAAAGCAACCCTGAGCAAAAAGAGCAATGCATGGGGGATTACTGTACCAGACTTCAAATTATATTACAGGGCTATAGTCATAAAACAGCCTGGTATTGGTGCAAAAACAGAGCTTAACAGAGACTTCACAAATGAAGAAGTAAAGACAAAGACAGTGGAGAAACAGTTTTAAAAGTTTTCAACATCACTAATAATTAAGGAAATGCAAATTAAAAAACACTAAGATTCTATCTTACTCTGGTAAAACTGGCTATGATCGTGTCCCCATTCTATGCTGTTTTTTGTGGGGGTTTTTGTTTGTTTGTTTGTTTGTTTGTTTGTTTGTTTTGTCTGCTTGAATTTTCATAGGTCTTGTTCATGCCGAAGCATAGAGAATAAGAGTCTGGTCTGGCGTGGTGGTGCACACCCATAATTCGAGCACTCAGGAGGCAGAGGCAGGTGGATCTCTGTAGTTCAAGGCCAGCCTGTTCTACATAGTGAGTTCCAGGACAGCTGAGGCTACAGAAAGACCCTGTCTCAAAAAGAAAAAAGAAAATAAGACTCTTCAAAGCGTGGGTCCATGAAAAAGGACTCCTCTGTTAAACTCCACCCACCCAAGGCTCAGGAACCACTGTGGAAGAGGGAGGAGAAAGACTGTGAGAACCAGGGAGGAGATGCAAAGCGATACGGAAACAGAGTCTAATGGGCTCCTGGAACATTTAAATACCTTTTTATACTTTAGTAATCAAACCTGTATGACACTAATACAAGTCAGCAATTGGATTTAGCCTTTTATTTAAAAAGGGGAGTGCAGAATCCTCCTTATACTTGGGGAAAAAATCCTTTTGTTGCTTTCTTCCCATTTCTTGATTCATGGTCAAAGATTTCTCAGTGTAACAGAACTTACTGAGTTAACGGGCCCTCTAGGGAAAATGTGGAGAAATTGAGCGTCCCATCATCCATGTAATTTCCCATCTAGCTTGGCATTGTCCTTGTTCACCCACTGACTATCAGTCAGGACTACTACCTGTTGCTTTGCCTTAAATGACTACAAAAAATTCTTTAAATATGGGCCATACATAAAGTTGAATACTAAGAAATAATTCAGGTAAATGAATGTAAGTTGAATCTGTATGTGATTATTTACCATAGTAGAACAAAACTTCATAAAACACCATATAGAAATATATAGAAAACATCTATATTCATTTCTAAAATGAACACAAAGAGAGAATCCACCTGTACGTCTCTTATATACCTTTGAATGGACAGAAAGCATTTCTCTACCCTATCAGATTAGAGATTCAGCATGGTAGATTTGAAATAAAAGGTTTCTCTTGCTGAAAATCTCAAAATTATATCATATATACTACAAATGTATTGGAAAGTGTATTTATTAAAGAAAATTATATAGCCACATTTTACTTTTTTTCCAGTAAATCATGTGCCAGGCATGAGTCTGAACCAATGGCTATAGAGGTGATATATTTGCATGAACTTTATTTAGAACACGATTGCTCTAATAATAAAATAAATTTAAAAATAAAGAAAACTAGATTATTATTTCCTGCAGCAGGACTGTCTTTTATCTTTAGCCAGTATCCCAGAAGCTCTGGGTAGAACACTGTTGAGCTGAGCATCTAATGTGGCTATTCACACCAAACAGCTACATGAGTATCAACTGTTGGATTCAGTCCTGAGATATGTGGGATTGAGAACCCACTGCCATGTGGAGACATAGCTCCCATTTCCATCTTCCCTGAGTCACAGTCATATGGGTAACAGATGGCTCACTCAGAAAACTCATTCACCAATGAAAAGTCAAGGAATCTTTGCCACCTGCTCTTTGAATCATTTTATCAATCTGGAATAGGTAAAGAAAAAAATGCTGTTGGGTAAATCAAGGTTTCAGGTTCTATATCACCATGGTTACAATCTCCTTTAACACAAGAAGATTAATAGCAGAATGATAGTTATAGTAAAAATGATTCTTATGTATGTGTTATATAAGGATGACACTGTAAATGATGACAATTATGTTTACAAAACCAAGCAGTGATCAAAACCTAAGATATGTAAGATTTATTTTATTTCAGGGGAATGTATATCAATATATTTTAACCCATTCAAAGTCCCTTCAGAAATTACATCAACACTGTCTTTATTACTAAACTCAGAAATCAAATGCAAATCTTTTTCTTCCTTTCATCACCAGTCAATAATGAAAAATAGATTTAATTCCAGCCCAAAATATGTCATATACCTATGCCAAATTATCTCTTACAGCACTTAGAACTGAATCATAAGTACTTGCAACATAATTGTTATTCATCTATTCATTTAGATAGAAATATGTAGTGTTTCTTGTGTTTCATATCCACCATCCAAAAGAGTTTATGTGGCTTAGAAGTGCTGGATGAAAATTAATGGATTCTTCAGCTTATTTATTGAAGAATGATAATCTTTAGAAAGATTATTTTTTAGATTATTTTGCCTTCTTGAATCCCATAAAACACAAGTCTTCTAGGAAAGTTCCCTAATCCAGATTTACTGAAGAAAAATTTGGGTTATTAGAGACATAGAAATATTTAAAGGGCATCAAATATCGGGTCTTTGTATGGGGAGAAATGTTACCTTCCCTAATAGTCTTATCCAGATCTCCTTCCAAATTTTAAACTTCAATTTAATAGCATTGTGATAATGTTATCTTCATCTCTTCTTGCTCTCATGAAATTTAATCAGAACTTTAAAACTTAATTTTACAATTCATAACACACTGCATTAATTTTGGCATTGAATGTGCAATTTTAAGAAGAAAAATTATGGCTGATAGTGGCCTGATTCAAACTTCCATAGACAGAGTTACCACATCCCATCCTCTATCTGTATTTCTTCCTATGAAATGGAGGGCGAAGAATTTGGAATTCAAAAACTTAGGGGGTCCATTACCCCTTTTCTCACTAATTCATCTCAGCCAGTCTCTTAAATGGCAAATTTTTAATATCTTTTCCTCACAAGGATGATAAACCCCATGCATGAATACATATCTGTTTGTGTACCTGAACCCCGACCCAGGCGAACATGCATACACATATACATCTACACGATCCACACATACATACGCCTAAAAAGAAACAAAATTCAAAAATAATTGTATCATTTTAGCAAGATTTCAGTTACATTTACACACACACATTTTTACACACACACACACACATATATAGATAGATAGATATAGATATATATGAAGTAGATGTTTCCACATTCAATAATTACTGTTGACAGTAGGAAGAGATATGTAATACTACAGCTATGGTAAGATTGTGTTCTTCTCCAGTTTGAGTGACCTTGCCTATACTAAACCTTAACCATGTGACACTTTCATAATTGACCATGAAGAACATATTTTTATTTAATCGCTGTTTACCTTCTTATATTAATAATTCCAGCTAAAATAAGGTTTGGGCACTTCCTAAAATATCTCCCATCATGTTTGATTATGCTGGGCAGACTTTCTTTCCTAGAATTCCAACTTAATAGATATTGATTTATTGAGCTCAGGAATTACTTTATACTTCAAATGAATGTCATGCCCTCTTTGTTTACACTTTACGTTTGGTAGGAATTACCTCTGACATATTTAAGTGATTTTAAGAATAAGATTTATCATCCATTCAATACAAAAATCATTGGAGATACTTAGATAAAGCACAGATCCCTGGAGCCTACATAATATTGCAATGACAGTACAGCTACCTGCTAAGGGACATGGGCTACAACTTATAATCTTCTGGCTACATAAAAAATTAATCATTACAGAATATATTTCTTTACCATAATTTTAAAATGACTCAAATTTATTAGAAAATAATTATTTCCAGTAAATTCTAAAGATAATTATGTACATACCTATGTCTATAATTTAAACTTTTTAAAAATTTTATTTTTTATGTGTATGAATGTACTGTCTGCATGTAGGTTTGTGCACCTGTGTCATGCAATGCCGTGGAGGTCAGAAGAGTGTGTCGGATTCCCCTGGAACTGGAGTTAAAGACAGTTCTCAGCCACCATGTGGGTGCTGGGGATCGAACCTGGGTCCTCTGCAAGAGCAGTTGGCACTCTAAACTGCTAGGCCATCTCTCCAAATCCTATATTTTAATCTTATGGGAACATTTCCTTATGAGAAAAGAAGCAACACATGAAGTAACTTCCCTTTGTACTCTTTTGTTGCTTTTGTTATAAATGAAAAATGCAAATTTTCTCTTGCCTGTTTTTCAGATGACAAGGGAAATGGAAAATATCAGTATGAATTGTTCAATTTTCTATAGTTTTAAGAAGCAAACAGATTGAAATGTAGTTCTGATTAATATTGAAGCCTTATATTTTCCCTATGTATGCCTCTAGATTTTGACTATTGTTGCCTTAAAATCAAGAATAAATTAAACATAATTTGACCCTAAAGTAAGTCAGGCACCTTAAGGACAGCTCATAAATGAGTTATGTCATTATCTACATCTAATAAATATACAAACTTGAAGATGGAAATGGTTACCAGACCCAAGCTATCACCTTTTTAGACAGTTGAATTATATCTAATTTGAGTACTAAAAAGTCAACTTCTTTTTTTTTTTTTTTTTTTTTCAGTAAATATTTATATCCAATTGTACTCAGATGGTGATTTTACCTGTACCCCAAAGCCTCAAGTCTGGCTGGAAAGACCTGTACATATAATTATGTTGATGAAAAAACATCCAGTTTGTGTTTGCTGGGCTTTCACAACTATCTCCTTGGTCTCTGACACATTTCCTCTTCATCAAGTAGCCCGTAGGCTTTGGAAAAGAAGGGGAGAAGAGTAGGTGGAAAGTAGAACAGTCCGTCCTTTCCTTGAAGTGACACCTTGGACTTTTGGGTCTGTTCCGGCTTTCCTTCCAACAGGTTGGCAGTTCATCCAGGGGTATCTTTTGTAATTCTACTCATGAAATAGAAACAGTAAAAGCATGGTCACTTAAGCAAACATCAATTATCATAAGAGGTTGTGTTGTGGGCACAGGCATAGATGTTTAGAAATACCATCATCCTTCACATTAGAGTGTTTTTTTTTTTAATTAATTTTTATTGATGCTTTGTGCATTTCATACATTTTTTCCAATTCAGTTCAGGCTTATTTCCCTTTCCCTCCCCCCCATCCCAGATCATGCATTCCGCCATAACTGTCCTGCATCTTTCTCTCAGTTTTTTTTTTTTTCATTTTTAGCTATAAGTGATAATCCATGAGTACAAGCATCCTTCATGCAAAACCTATCTGCAGGCTGTTGTGCCCAAACACCTACAGCCCCACCATCCAGTGGGGGGTGACAGGTTGTTTGTTCAATCAAGTTGATCAAATGAGTGTCCAGACTACATTGCTGTAGTTTCACCATTCACCCCAATCGCAGCCCTTACATTCTACCACGCCCCCTCTTCCGCAGGTTGTTCCCTAGGCTTAGAAAAGGGGCACAGGTGGATGAGAGGTAAAACAGTCCACTCTCTCTGGAGCTGTTGACTTGGACTCTGGTAAATTCTGGCTGTTTCCTTTCATGGGCTGACAGTCTGTCCAGGAATAACCTTTCGATCCTACTAATGAAGAACAAGCAATTAGATATATAGGTATTTAAGCAGCACCAATAGTTATGGTAGGTTACTTTAGCATAGACACATGTTTGGATATGTTAATCCATGAATTACAATTTTCCCCCCTGTTAAATATGACAGGGTCTTACTGTAAAAGAAGTTGACTTTATAAGCCACAGTAAAAGTCAACTTCTTTTAAATTGCAATGTAATACTCTCACTACTATTGCTTAGTAAAATTAAAGCAAAGGCAAGAAAACCTACTGGCTTGAGCAAAAGGAGAGGGAAATCTGTGACTCACAACTAAATGACTGGTGTTTTGTTATTGTTGTGTTGCTTTGTTTCCCTAAAAATTGCTGCAAAATGTTTCTGGGTACTTGCAGCTTTTTCATGACCCTAACTGGAACAGGATACAGATATTTCAGAGAGCAGTCAATTCCAAATAGCTCACATTGAGGGAAAAATAAGCCACGAATTCACAGTTGGCACAATTCTAAGCATATTCTTGAAATAAATGTAATAATTTCCCCTTAACAAATAGAAAAAAATGCATCTTTTAACCTTTTAAGTCAACACTGGGAAAGAAAAATAAAGAATTTTTTATGTGCCCTTTGTTTATTGTAAGTAACAACTACTAAAGTTTAAAAAATAGAGCATACTTGGAGACAGAGCCATGCAGTTGGTTCAGGTACATTTAAGGCCATTTTCCCATTGTGCATAGTACCCGCAAGCCCAAACTGGTAGTGAAAGGGGCAATTCTGTCTCAGCCTAAATTTGCTTAAACAGGTGCTATGCAAATATAAAACTTCATTATCCTTCTTGATAGGGGCTTATTGTTAGAGAACACAAAGGCAGCAATTCGCATGAGTCCTTGCTTTTTCTTCCCTCACATGTATTTATATTTTAGAAAGACAATTTGCATAGCTTTTGAAAAGTGTTCTCTGAATATTTATGCACCAAGTTCCATACTAAGCATTTCTCAAGACAGGGCTGAGTGAGGAAGCTGAATTTTCTATATAGGCATCAGTAAGAATTGTAAGCACCATTAATTGCAAACTGTTTACAATGGAAGTTGGGGAAGATTTCAATGACATAAAATTGTACTTACTTTAATATTTGTTACTGTTAAATGAAGAAAAATTTTTAAAAGAGAGCTGATGATGGTACAAAGAATCAGTAAATTTTATCCAAATTTCCGGAAAACTGTTATGCACTTGAGATTAGTGACCTCACAAGAACAGAAAAATTAGTATCTACACTAGAAAAACTGAAGCTCAACAAGTTTAATCAAAATCTTAAAGCTGTATATCTGTGTGTAACAGAACTTGTATTATATAGAATATAGTTATATAGCCTTATGCATAAATTCAGGGTCTCCAGATTATTGCACAGGTAGATGACACCATGTGACACCATGAACACTTCTGCAACATAATGTAACACTCGTGTGTGTGTGTGTGTGTTTGTGTCTGTGTGTCTGTATTTGTGTCTCTGTCTCTGTCTATATCTATGTGTGTATGTGCTTCTGTGGTTTCTTTATGGTGTCTACTTTCAGGTCAAGGATAATAACATTGAACTTTTCTGCAGACGCATAAAGATGATCCAGTTTCTACTCCATGTGCAATGAACTAGAAAAGTCAAATTCCTTATGCTTCCTTCTCTGCTTCTCAAAATATCCTCTGATTCAGGAATTTTCTTCCCCCAAATTTGTTAAAAAATGTTTTCAACAGAATTTCCAAACACCCTAGATGCTGAAAAGTTATCATCTCTGTAAGTACATGAATCTTTTGAATGGCTTTTGTCTTCCAGTCACTACTTTATTAAATATCAGCTCAACACTAACTAACGTTCTATTTAACCTCAATGATTGAATTTCAAGATGAAGAAGCTGTCAGCCAAACCGTGATTCAAACTGGGCTTAACAAAACAGTGAAATCAAGCTATAGTGTGCTCTAGGACTAAAGCCCTCTGTGGTGTCACCAACCTGCCAATGAGGTCACTGTTAGACAAATGATGTGTACAGGGATCATAAAACACAATGTAGGCCAAGGAAATCAGAATTTAGATGGCTTGTCACACTCATAGTCCCTTCAGTACATGAGCTTTATGGGGCAAGGATTCATTTAGCAGTCATCACTGTTAACAAATACTTTATATCTATCAACTCATTTATTCTTCACAGCCAATTTATCAATCATATACTGGCATTATCATTCATATTTTCAATAAGGTAATTAAGGCATAGAGAATAAATGGCATTCCAAAATCACAGAGAGAGATTGTAAGAAACAAATTGACCATCCATTCAGACTCTTTTAAAGTTCCATGCTCAATTAATAACCCCTGATACTACTCAAAGATCAACATTTAGGGCTAGCTGGGAAAACCAGCAGAGAGTCTTAGAAAGTTAAAACTTGACTATATAAAAATTGAAGTTTCAAACCATAATAAAGTTTTAAAATCTTGTTCAGAACAAGCTTTGTCTTTATACATGACACATAAAAACGTTTTCTTTCCATCAGATAATTCTTTGTGGCTTATAGGGAGTGTGTGTGTGTGTGTGTGTGTGTGTGTGTGTGTGTGTGTGTGTGTAAAGGAGAGAGAGGGATGGGGAATCAAAAGACTGAGTGGTGTGTAGGATGAAAGAAAGAATTTTACAGGCAAATGAGTTGTTTTGATTGATAATGAAATGGATTTATTCAATTGCAATTTAAAAAGTCTCTTTCAATTCAATAATCTAATGCAAAATTTAACTTTATTTTCAGTTTGCCACTTCAGGTCCAGAGATTTCCAAAGGAAGAATGTAGACTTTCAAGTTTAATTTGAGGAAAAAAGTGGAGAACAGAATTGAAGATGGCATTTGGAGTTCTTCTACACATACTCAGAGAAGGTGCTTGTGACACCTCTCTGGGACATTGACTCTGCACTACGGCCATGCTGGGCAACTGACCATGCTGCTGCAAACTGTGCTCAGCAGCCTGCTGTTCCTGAACAGGCTGACATTTTATGAGGACTATTAGAAATGCATGAATTCTGCACATGAAATGTCAACTGATATATTAAGAAAGAGCAACTCAGTATAGTCAGTACCGGTAAAAAATGTTTCCAGTTTTAACCCCATTCTGCTTTGTAGATACACTGTGTGTACCCTGATAGAGTTTCAGATGAGATACACTCAAGTAAAACTTGACAATAAGAAAATAAAATTCCTAACAATGGTACCATATTCAATCTCTAGTTTAAGAACTGAGGTCATGCAGACAATTTTAAGTTATCAGTATATCACTCAAGAAAAACGTTTCCAACAGAAAGATGACATCTTTATTCATCTTGCTTATTGCTTTTAAAGTGTATAATCTTTGCTTTTCATACACATAACTTTTCAGAATTGGATACTAAAACAAAAACTTAACTCTTATCCTAAAGCAATTGTATCAGATAACATCACTGCACTTGATATTAGAATCAGCCATGCAGTTTTCCACTCAGTCTAGAAAGTAAAAAAAAAAAAAAAAGTCAAAGCTTGAAAATAAAACACAATTTATACTTATATAACCCTTTCAATCTGACTTAACAAGAAATATTTTCTTTCTGGAATATGAGAATAGACACAGCATTGGCCATTGTAATAGAGATTGTTATATAGGCCACTTGTGGCTCAGGATCCTGAGACAGCCTGTCCATAGAGTGTCCTAGACTGGGTCTCGGTCCCTGTACTGAGTGACATGCTGGAGCTTGCTCTTAATTTCAGTGAGTAACCCAGCAGTTCAAGGTGGAACTCCTTGCCCATGTATCTGCTCCTGCTTTTCAAGCTTGTCTTCCACCACAGCCTCCTGGAGCTCTCTTTGCAAAAGTAATGCTGTCTACAATGAGATATGGGGAGGTAACTTTCCGCAATTCTTCCTGTCATGCAAATAACAAAAAAAATAACAATTCTTTTAATTAACTTTTTTGAAAATTTCATATATGAGTTACATTGATTACATCTTTACATCCTTATGATGTCCACCTCCCTCCAGCTCCCCAGTGGGCTCTCCAGTAATACAACTCTCTCCTGATTTCATGGCCCTGTTATTTATTTTTGTTTGTTACACACTGAGTCAAGCTGGTGCTGTCCATATGTTCATGGCCACTGGGCCATGGGCAACCCACCCATGGCTGCCCCCAATTAAAAATAAAATTCACTCCCCCTACAGCCCTCAACTGCCCGTAGCTCCTCAGGCAGAGGTGGGCCCTCAGGAAAAATCTCCCCAATCCATGCTGGATTTTTTTTTATATTTTTGAGACAGTGTCTCCCTTTAGTCCCAGCTGGCCTGGAGCTGACTATGTAGACCAGGTTGATCTTGAACTCAGAGAGATCCACCTGCCTCTGCCTCCCAAGTGCTGTGATTAAAGGTGTGAGCCACCATGCCTGGCCATGCTGGAATTTTTTTTTTTTTCAAATTTTATTTATTTCTGTATGTGTATGAATGTACTGTCTTCATGCAGGTTTGTGCACCAGTGTTGTGCAATGCCGTGGAGGTCAGAAGAGGGTCTCGTATTCCCCTGGAACTGGAGTTCTCCTGGAATTGGAGTTACAGATGGTTCTTAGCCGCCATGTGGGTGCTGGGGATCGAACCCAGGTCCTCTGCAAGAGCAGTTGGTNGAAGCAGCTCAATGATATAGTATGTGTTCTGTACTGGAAAGACCCTGAGTATACTCCCCAGACTACCAAAACAAAAAGTTTCTAAAATAGTCCACATTTTTTCAAAGCCTTTTCAAAGTATTTCTGTTAAAGCAGAAATGATGTACATTCATATCGCTAAAATTATCTTACTGTATTATAATTTACATATGAAGGAGGTTTAACATTATAACTTTGTAAAACATGATCAGTAAAGCATGATAAATGGCAATCACTTATTTTGTGTATTTCTAATTTCTACTTTTTAAACTTGTTTTTTATTAAAATCTTGGACTTGGGGCTGGAGAGATGGCCTAGTGGTTAAGAGCGCGGACCGCTCTTACAGAGGACCCGGGTTCCATCCCCAGCACCCACATGGTGGCCGAGAACCGCCTGGAACTCCAATTCCAGGAGAACTCCAGTTCCAGGGGAATCCGACGCCCTCTTCTGATCTCCGCGGCATTGCACGACACGGGTGCACAGACTTGCATGCAGACAGTACATTCATTCACATACAGAAATAAGAAATAATTAAAAAAAAAAAAAAGAAATTTCTTTGGGCAAGTTTGACAGCAGCACAAATCTAAATATATAAATGTACTAGTACTGAGGTATTTTGACATCAGGATCATTAAGAAAAGCATTAATAGATCAGAGATCTCCCAAGACCACTTGAAGCACAGGTATGTGGAACTGGGTGCTTCAGCAAGATGGATTGTTGTTTGATTTAATTTAGTTGTTTTGGGCTTGATTGGATTTTGTGGGTGTGGGGGTGGAGTTATCCTCCCAGCTGGTATAAAAGGTGGATTTGTGTGAGTCTTGAGGTCAGAGATCTCCCAAGACCACCTGAAGCACAGGTATGTAGGAGCTGGGTGCTTCAGCAAGGCGGATTGTTGTTTTGATTTAATTTAGTTGTCTTTGGCTTAATTGGGTTTTGTGGCTGTGGGTTGGAGTTATCTTCCCAGCTGGTATAAAAGGTGGGTGTGTGTGAGTCTTGAGATCACAGCTCTCCCAAGACCACTTGAAGCACAGGTAGGTAGGAATTGGGTGCTTCAGCAAGACGGATTGTTATTTGATTTAATTTAGTTGTCTTTGGCTTGATTGGATTTTGTGGTTGTGGGAGCAGAGTTATCCTCCCAGAAGGTATAAAAGGTGGGTTTGTGTGAGTCTTGAGATCAGAGATCTCCCAAGACCACCTGAAGCACAGGTACCAGGGCACGAGCTAAAGAGCCTCCCCCGACACACACACAACTGGGATTAAGGAGACAAGCAAAGCAAGCCTTCAACACAGTGAAGAAGCATTTGGGACTCACATTGGAATACAGACAAGGAGAAGCCATATGCCAAGAACACGAGAAGAAGAGACAACACGGGAAAGGGGTAGGATAATCCTGCACCAAGCTCTACCAACCCTGTGGAAGAGTCCTACATCCCCAGTGGGATTCCCCTGGGGATGACCCAGGACACAGATATCAGAAGCGCAATTGTGAACATACTTAAATAAGTACAACATTATAAAGAGCAAATCAAAGAATTGAGGAAAGAGAATGAAGAACTCAAAAAGGACCTAGAGAGAGAGAATGACAAACTCCAGAAGGAAATGGAAGCAATGAAAAGATCCCATGCTGAAAAAGATAAGAAAACCAACCAGCAAAGCAAAGAGGTACGGGAAAAGATTGAAAAGCTCCAACAGGAAGTAGAAATACTAAAGAAATCAAAAGAGGAAATGAAAAAGGAAATCAAACACCCATTCAATCAAGAGGAAAGGAATGGAAAAAGAACCTCAGAAGCAGAATGGAAGAAGCAGAGCAAAGAATATCAGACCTGGAAAATAACACAGAACAACTAAAAAACCTCAAGTAAAGATTATGAAAATTTTAAAAATACACAAATGTGGAACAACCAGGAACTGTGGGACACTATGAAAAGATCAAACCTTCGCTTCATAGGAATAGAGGAAGGAAAAGAATCCCAAGAGAATGGTATTGATCATATCTTCAACAGAATAATAGATGAAAATTTCCCAAAACTAAAAAAAAACCACACCAATACAAATCCAAGAAGCACATAGAACTCCAAACAGACAAGATCAGAAAAGAAACTCTCCATGCCACATCATAGTTAAAATGCTAGACACCCAAAATAAAGACAAAATCCTTAAAGCCACAGAGAAAAACAAAAGGTGACCTATAAGGGGAAACCTATCAGAATTAAAACCAACTTCTCAATGCAAACTATGAAAGCAAGAAGAACCTGGAGTAAAGCATCCCCAGTGTGAAAGGACTATAGATGCCAACCCAGGTTACTGTACCCGGCAATAATGGCAATTATAGTTGAAGGAGAGAGAAAAATCTTCCATGACATAAACAAGATGAAAGAATACATGTCTGGAAAACCAACCGTTCAGATAATACTTGAAGCAATTCGAAGGACAGAAGAAAGGAGCAAGCATCCCCAGGCACCTAGAAAGAGAAATCAATAAAAGCATAACTGCAGAAGTAGAAACCTAAACCCAAACCGCAAATGTATAATAAGGCAAAAGGAAGCAACACAAACCTATCAGTCATAACCTTAAATATTAATGGTATAAATTCCCCAATCAAAAGACACAGACTCGGAGATTGGATTAGGAAACCGAACCCATCAATATGCTGTCTACAAGAAACACATCTTACCTTCAAGGACAGGCACCACCTTAAAGTGAAAGGATGGAAAAAAATACTCCAAGCAAATGGTACCAAAAAGAAAGCAGGTGTTGCTATTTTAATATCAGACAAAATGGACTTCAAAGTAAAAGAAATCAGAAGAGACAAAGAAGGCCATTACATTTTTATCAAAGGAACAATTGAACAAGAAGATTTCACAATTATGAATATATATGCCCCAAACTCTGGTGCACCAAACTTTATAAAGACAATTCTTGAGGACCACAAGTCACACACTAACCCCAGTACACTCATAGTAGGGGACTTCAATACCCCACTGAGCCCTTTGGATTGGAAAACAGGACAAAGAATAAACAGAGAGACATCTGAACTGACCAATATACACCAAATGGACCTCATAGACCTCTACCAAATATTCCACCCTAATACCAGAGAATACAGTTTCTACTCAGCACCCCAGGGAACATTCTCCAAAATCGACCACATACTGGGACACAGAATAAACCTCCACAAACACAAAAAGATTGAAATAATTTCATGCATTCTATCAGACCACAGTGCAATAAAGCTCAACATCAATACCAGGATAAGCCCTGCTGCCTACAAGAACACATGGAGACTAAACAACACACTATTGAATAACAAATGTGTCAAGGAAGAGATAAAGAAAGAAATAACAGCATTCCTGGAACTGAATGACAATGACAATACAACACAAAACCTATGGGATACCTTAAAAGCAGTCCTAAGAGGGAAGTTTATAGCCCTGGGTGCCTACATTAGAAAAACAGAAAGAGCACAAGTGAACAATCTAACACTGCAGCTAAAAACAATTGAGAGACAATAAGAGATGAACTCTAAATGCAATAGACAGGGAGAAATAACAAAAATCAGAGCAGAAATTAATGAAATAGAAACAAAGAAAACAATACAAAAAAAATCAATGAATCCAAAAGTTTGTTCTTTGAAAGAATAAACAAAATAGACAGACTTCTAGCCCAGTTAACCAAAAAAAAAGAAGCAATAACTCCAAATCAATATGATCCATGATGAAACGGGAAATATCACAACAGACGAGGAAAAGATTCAGAAAAATCATACGGGAATACTTTAGAAACCTATACTCTACCAACTTTGAGAACCTTGAAGAAATGGATGAATATCTGAAATCCTGGGAATAACCTAACTCAACCAAGAAGCGATCGACAGATTAAACATACCCATAATATATGAAGAAACTGAAGATATAATAAGAAACCTCCAAACTAAAAAAAAGCCCAGGTACATATGATTTCAGGGCAGAACTCTATAAAACATTTCAAAAAGAGCTATAACCATTATTACTGAAAATGTTTAGAAGGATACAAACAGAGGGAATTCTCCCAAACTCCTTCTATGAAGCCAGCATCCCTCTATTACCAAAACCAGGCAAAGATACAACCAAAAAGGAGAACTATAGACCCATCTTGCTAATGAACACAGATGCCAAAATTCTAAACAGGATATTGGCAAATCGCATACAGACTCACATCAAGAAGATTATCCATCAAGACCAAGTTGGATTCATACCAGAGATGCAGGGATGGTTCAACATATGAAAATCAATAAACATTATCAATCATATAAATGGATGGAAAGACAAAAACCATACCATCATCTCAATTGACATGGAAAAAGCCTTTGACAAAAATCCAGCATCCCTTCATGCTTAAAGTCCTAGAGGGAATTGGATTGGAGGGATCATTCCTCAATGTAATCAAAGCCATATACAGGAAACCCACAGGCAATATCATCCTAAATGGGGAAATGACAGAAACCTTCCATTTAAAGGTAGGAACTCAGAAAGGCTACCCCCTGTCAACACTCCTCTTCAATATAGTGCTTGAAACACTAGCTAGAGCAATAAGGCAAGAAAAGGAAATTAAAGAAGTACTAATTGGAAAAGAGGAAGTCAAGGTATCCCTATTTGCTGATGATATGATTGTTTACTTAAGGGGTGCTAAAAACTCCACCAGGAAACTCCTAGAAATGATTAAGAGCTTCAGCAAAGTGGCAGGATACAAAATTAACCTAAAAAAATCAGTGGCCTTTCTTTATACCAAAAACAAGCAACTGAGAAAGGAATTCAAAGAGGCCTTCCCACTCACGGTAGCTTCAAAAATAATACCTAGGAAGAAACCTAACCAAAGACACCAAAGATCTCTACAATGAAAAATTTAAACCCTTAAAGAAAAAAATTGAAGAAGACATCAGAAGATGGAAAAATCTCCCATGCTCATGGATTGGGAAATTTAACATTGTTAAAATGTCCATTCTACCCAAAATCTTGTATAGACTTAGCACAATCCCAATTAAAATCCCCAAGAGTTTCTTCACAGGATTGGAAAAAAAGTCCTTAAATTCATTTGGAAAAACAAAAGACCCCAAATAGCCAAAACAACCCTGAGTGAAAAGAGCAACACAGGGGGCATCTCTATACCAGACTTCAAACTATACTACAGGACTATAGTCATTAAAAACACCATGGTACTGGCACAAAAACATACCTGTTGACCAATGGAACAAAACTGAAGATCCAAACTTGAGCACATACAATTTCATCCATCTCATATCTGACAAGGGTGCCAAGAAGACACAATGTAGAAAAGACAGCATCTTCATCAAGTGGTGTTGGCAAGACTGGATCACTTATAGAAGAATGAAATTAAACCCCTACCTCTTGCCCTGTACAAAAGTCAACTCCAGATAGATTAAAGACCTCAATGTGAAACCCAAAACTCTGAAGGCGATAGAAGAAAAAGTTGGCAGCAGACTACAAGACATAGGTGTAGGAAAAGGCGCCCTAAATCAGACAGCAGCTGCACAAGAATTAAAGTCGACAATTGAGAAATGGGACCTCATTAAACTCAAAAGCTTCTGTACATCAAAAGAAACAATCAAGGAAGTGAAGAGAAATCCTACAGAGTGGGAGGAAACCTTCACTGCAGAAACATCTGACAAAGCATTGATTTCCAGAATATATAAACTACTCAAAAAACAAAGAAGAAAGAAAACAAATGACTCACTCAATAGATGGAGCAAAAACCTGAACAGAGACTTCACAAGTGAGGAATTAGAGATGGCTGAGAAACACCTTAAGAAGTGTTCAACATTACTAATCATTAAGGAAATGCAAATCAAAACCACTTTAAGATATCATCTTACTCCAATAAGACTGGCTAGGATCAAGAAAACAAATGATACCAAGTGCTGGAGAGGTTGTGGGGAAAGGGGAACACTCATCCACTGCTGGTGGGAATGTAAACTC